>LUCM01011079.1:287862-399356 GCA_008360955.1 Fasciolopsis buskii
GTTCACGCATCCAGATACTACTTGCTGCTTCTATGTATACATATGTATATTCTGGCGCATTCTGCCCTCGTTCCTAAGGTTGGCTCAGCCCAACTGACGAACAATTATCAATGAATCACAGTTGTGGTTCTTCTGTGAACTCTTCGACGAAGAGCTTCAATGCACACTCATGACGCCACAAATTCGATATATATATATATATATATAAGCGCATATACGTCCACGAAATGGTATAGAACAAGAGAACATGCCTGAAAGAAAACTTTGCAATCCTTAGATCATGACCAGATTGAAAGTTCAATGTTATACTGAGATGCGAAGTTGCGGTGATGTAATTCGTAATCTAGTATGCATTGCGTATTTGTTGCCAAATACATGTAGCAGAGCAAGTAATCACCGATTCAACCAGCCTCTGGAAACGGCAACTGACAGAACCCGAATTTTCCAAATGACTCGCGGCGCTCTAATCATTGAACTTCATGGATGCACTGTACAACCGGTCCATCATTATTAGGAATCATCAGCACTGCTTATCCATCTGGCCCGAACTGGCACACGAATCTGAGACGAAATGTTGTGAGTCGAACCTAAAGTCGAGCATAACTAACAACAACAACGCCCACACTTATCACTGGAATTTACGGCCCACAGACCTTCCAATACACCGGATGAAAGGCTCCCAGGTGATACTGAACTTCCCTGCAGGAAGCGAAGACATTATGAGCTGGAGTGCACCATTTTCTGCTTGGTAGTTAGCAGTAGTAGGAGGACAAATGGTGTTATTTATGAATGCTTGTTCATGGTAACAACCTAGGTTGTGCGCAAATACATGTGGGCTCGCCCACGTCTGATTATTTGCTCAACGAATGAGGAGAAATCGAACATATTGGGAGTTGTCCACTCGTTTTCCCATCTTCTAATAAAGTTTTTGAGAGCTAGTTGGTTGTTTTCCTTATGCGAGCAAAAACTGTTTTTGAGGAGAAATGAAGAAAAATGAAACTGTTTTTGACAAAAAATGAACTATTGTTCGCCTTTTTGAATGTTGAACCTGGTTGAGGATGGAATAATTTTCACAGAAAATGAGCAATAAAACCAAGTTGAAAAACTTCTACATATCTGAGAATGAGCTCACTGGAGTGGCAGTTTTCTATGATTAGTGGCATGCTAACGGATCAAAATTAAAATTAAAAGTTAGTATTGATTGATCAGATCCAGAATCCATAAAAAGGCCACTTGCCCAGAGGGAAATGGATTGCCGCTGGTCATCCTCGGCTGCCTAACTTTGATTTCGTGCCTCGTATCAGCTTCTCACATTCGGCCATAAGTAATGTTAGGAATTATGTCCAAGACAGTTTTCAGTGATTGGCTTACCAAAAGAAAAGGTAAAATACAAACTTGTTGTCTTTCGATGAAGACCAGCAAAGTGGTGAGCGAAATCCGGCGGCCCTACAGTTTCTGTATTTTTGCCTACCTATCCCACTACCCATTAATAAAAATATGCATACACACACGCACTTCAGTTTTTATCACTCCATTAATATATATACATACATGCTTGTGGGTTTGTAATAATCTGCCTGTGAGCTGGTTTATTAATCGTATTTATACATTACTGTTTCTTATTGAGAACGGCTCACTTTCTCCTTTAAAATTGCAGACACTTTTCATTACTGACAGAACGACTTATTTCATTATGAGGTATTAATCAAAAATATTCCGTCCTACCATTTCAGAGAAGTGCCTAACTGATTCTCGAATAAAATTCCAATGGCAACTCAGCAATCTGGCGTACGTTTGTTGAAAAATGCAATCCCAACCTAATGCTTGAAACTATATTAATATTTCTACATTTCAAGGCCAGTTTACTTCTCAGTACTGATCGCTTTTTTTCGGAATTCACTTCACGTGAGCATCGCTCATCATATAAAGGACTAATTTTCTATCTCGTAACCAGTTCACCCACTGACTAATGAATACAGTCGAAACGCTAAAATCTATACCAGAGATGAGCAGTCTGCAACTTTGCAATTGATTTAGGTCTTCGTCAGTAACTACCAGCAAAAGCTTCCGGTATTTCAAGGATCGCACTTAAATGAAATAACCCTTGAATGTTTACTCCATCTCAAATACATCAGCTGAACCTTACAAACTGACTGATCTTTTAATATTTCTCACCGGAAATCGCTCACCACTTATATCACCGGAAGACTAATCAGAAATCTATCACTGCCATTGGCAAAGCTGGAAAAACGAACTCTGACTTACAAACTTGAAAGCGAGTGGAAAATTGCATGTGGCTATTTAGCTTAGGTTACATGTAACCCGTGTACTTATGGGCTTCTGTCAGTGTCATATAACTGCTTTCAGTGAATCACGCTATGACTGAATGACTACAGATTTGCACAAAACCACATTCGTTCGGAAGTAAACGGAGCACTTAGAAACTATTCACGTACCGCCAAAGCAGTTGCAATTTTTGAGTGAAATTGGTAAACGCAAACTCATCGAAAGGTTTAATTTCGGGAACAGGAATGCATTCCCTCGTGTATAATCGATTTATTCTCTCGAGCTATACTCAACACCATCGAGTGGCTAGAAATCGACACCGCTTCAAACTTATCACTGGTTGTTTTCCTATAATTAGACTTCCGTATAGCAGTGATTAGTACCATATGCATGACGCTTTTATCGCAGACCTATTCTGGTCTAGCAAAACGACCGCTTTTGTCCAATCACAAGCTAGGCAAAAAAAGTGTCATCTAAACTAAATGACTTTCAGGTTTTTTATCCCCTACTATTTTATCGTCTAAATGATCGAACGTAAACCTTATTTATATCTTTTCTGCAGGGATTTTCGTTTCACTTCCAAATTAAATCCCTACTGAAAGGTAAGATGGATATCGCAAAAAGTAGCGAACATTCTGCACGAAAAGTGGGTGCACATTGGCGACCGGGGACCCAAACCAAGTTGGTTCTGTTTTCAACCGACAAGCAATTACAAATTGCAAATTTGCCGTTAGATTATTCTCCCTTGTTCTGCACACTCCCGTATTTTTTCTGCTTCAAGAGGTCGTCTGTGAACAGCTGACAACCAGAGTAGACAAATTTTGATTATGTTCGCGTGGAACTTTACTACCGACATGATAGAACAGCGTTGAGACAAAGTGATTCGATAAACTTTGTGCACGATATTCCGTTCATGTGTCTTCCCAACAGAAAAAAATTATTTCATCACCAGAATTTTGTTTGAATCGTTGAAAATATGGATGAATAATAAGTATATTTATATGAACCATTTCGGTTATTTGTGAGCCAATTTTCGTCAGTTAGTCAGGAACATGTTTCCCAGTTTTGAAAGTTTTCTTGGTTAATTGACAAATGATCTACATTCTTTGTAAATAGATTTAACCTAAGTGCGCATTTCTAGCTACGGAAGACAAAATTTCAGAGCAAAGAAGAAAAACAATTGAACAGAAAAATTGTAGTCACAGACAACTAATCGAGGTGAATAATCGCCTACCCGCCACGTGATTCGGACCACATTTGGTACTCCCTTTCGTATACTACATAACTTACAATAACGCGTCAGTTGTTGGTGTAAAATAAGAGAAACATCTAATTACCTCTGGATGCAGTTGGCTGGTATTTTGTCAAGCAAATATAGAAATCGTGCTACAACGATTTTGTCGAATTCGACAAACTAGTATGTATAATGAAAATGGTAATTAATCCTGGATAAGAAATAGAGATGAAATGATTTGGAGAAAAATTGAATTCAGATGCTCACTTGTCTGTTCAAATTATCTTTCGATTGCAAAATATAAACGGTTCTAAACCTCTCCATAGCCTTTTACTCCATTTCAAAATTAAATCCTGGGCTTTTTTATTCAGGCCGGGTTCTCATCCAAACCTTTATAGTTCTTTCAGTGACTAAAATGTAACTTTATGGTGCTCTGCCAAAAACATTTTCTAAAAATCTAGACCGATCAATATTTTGTTCCCGAAAGTCATTTTAAATGAGCACAATAAAACGGAATTTTTAACCATGATCGAATTTACTATGAGCAAAAATAATTTGATGAATACATTTTTTCCATGAAAAGTTTTCTTATATCATTAAATGTCCGGGTTTGCGAATCCGGATAGATAAATTCCGTGCACCGATTTATAGCGTTTGTTGATGCATTGACAAGGTAATGACAGATAGACTTTAAATTAGACACAGCTGATCCAACATAGTCGTTTGCGTGCGTGTTTCAAATTGGTCGGTTGCGAATTCCAACTCCCGTGTTCCACTTGTTTTCAGGTGAAAACAAATAGTGAATATATTGTTCTTAATATAAAAAGATCAACTATTTGATTCCGAAAACCGCATTGGTTGGGCCGATTTTCAATTTTTTAATCAATCTCTATACAGGGCCCAGTTTTGTGGGAATACTGTGAAACACTATTTCTTTTAGTCTCGTGAATCTCAAAAAGCGAGTTTCCACAAGGAGCCTATGGGCTAAACATAACTGTTGTAAAGGAACGACTCTGTAGATGCTTCGAGTTTTGTTGGACGATACTATGAACAACCGGATTGTTTAGATGTAAACCTTAGGTACAAAATTGAGACCGCATCCGACTGCCCAAAATGAAGAAGACATACTTCAGTGAAATACGAATAAACAGTATTACTGGTGATAAATTATTAAAGTTTCTATCTACTGCGCCTTTGGCATGCATGTGCAAAAATCTATGCGGTCCGATGTTTACTGTACGTGTGGAGTCAGCAAACTGCCCACTGCAGAACTTTACTGGAAGCTTTTGTTTGCCAGTTGCCTACTTCCGGGTGGGCAAACAGAGTTCGCTCGTCACCTCGATGACATGTCATTTTCCGTCTAAACTTTCAAATGTATATATGATATCCACCGTACCAGTTTGGAAAGCGGCAAGCAAACCCATTTTGAGTGTAAGTGAGATGCGGATCTCCGGTAGCATTTTTAAACAACAGCAAAATCGCTGGTGTCCAAAGGCTGAAGTCATTAGCATTTGTCCATACAACCAGGATTAAACAGCTCTAAAATACCGAATTATTAGTTGATGGTTTCGATTTCTTACTAGTGGTGTACGAAGACGAGAGCAGTTTTCCGTGCGACAAGGTTTCTTAAGAATGGTCGCAAAATGTCAGACAGTGATCACAAGGTACAAATTTCTTTAAAAACATACGCAGTTCCATTGACAAACTAATACAGACCAGTCGGAACTGTCTGCTACTTCTTTCCAAGAAATTTCGAACTCCAAAGAGCTCAATTTCTAATGCAGTTTGGAGTTGATATTCTGATTTGCATGTTTTCAGGTAAAAACCATTTCGGTAGTGGAAGATTTGGTAGAATATTTCGAATGATTTATCTTGCAGTGTCACCAAGTAACATGCCACTAAAAGCTACGCTTTTTAATGTCCAGCGGGATGTTACCATTGCGTGACGCACCAGTCGGAAGAGAGCAGATAAATTAAAGCAAGGTGACTTGACTTTCAGTCGGTATTCTGGAGAGCATTTCACAATTCAAACGTGACGAAATGTTTATTGATAAAAGACTGAGCAAAAACCCTTGCAGATGCCCTAAGTTACCATGAAAGCAAAAATCCTATTGCGTTAACGAACCGATTGCGTGTTTGATTTAAATTCCGTGGCATTTGTTTCATCCCAGTGCTGAGATTAGTTCACGTGGAAACCATAGCACTTGATATAAATCCTCAATGTTCTTCCAAAGCTCATCTCACAGGTTATTACTAGTGATTCCGTCGTCAGCCGAAATGAAAACTCGAAATAATAACTAAATATGGATCGATTTTTTGCAACACATGCAGCTGAAATTGACCCACAGATACTGTGAAACAAGTTTTCATGCTTTATCAGTCGGTAAAGTGTAACCTAGCGATCTATCGGTTCCTATCTATGACCTCACCCGAGGCAATTTGTGACTAAAGGTACCACCTTTGGAACACCAAATGACGCATTAATTTTTTCGACACATTAGGAAAATTGTTAGTTTGGCTTTTTCTGTATAAATCGGGAACATCCTTTGTCCATCCACTTCATATCTCGGTTGTATGGATATTGTTGACAGTGCACATTATCAGTAATTTCAATAGTCTGTTCCAAAAACTGTGGTATAATTGTCCACTAGGTAAAATGTGTAAACTTTATGGTTACAGGACAAAAAATGAAAAATATCCAGGTTAGATTAGAATTGTTCGTTTCATGTACAAATACAGAAGCCGTATAGTGCACACGTGATGGATGGATGAACCGAGTGATTTTCTACTTAAGCTTCATTTCAACTCGCAATATCCTCACAAATCCCTAGCCATTCATGAGGATAAACTGCGCTGACTTCACTCATTTTGTTCATTTCATTTCATCGATTACGTTAACACATTCGAAATACTGACCGTCTATTTTACTAATATGCACTTTGAATGAAACCTCCTGGCAGTTTGTCACGGAGATATCTACGAGTACCTGAAATTGTGTTTCGTTGTAAAATAAACTAAGTTTGTGAATCGCATGCCTTACTGACCGTATCATGTGTGCGACGCAATAACCCATTGGAATAATGACCAAATAATTAACTGCTCATTGAAAACAGTTTGGTAACCACAAATTATACAAAGTGAAATCGGTGAAGAACATCAGATTTTCCTATAACAAATGTCTACAATTTTGTTTACATTCTTGATATTTAGTATGAGCTCAAGAATTTTTTATGCTCATTAATAACCATTGAAGAGTTTATTTTGTAAATGAATGACTATTTTTAAAACAAATACTTTTTCTTACAAAATCTGAGTCCCCGTACTCATTTTCTACCTCTCGGCATTCAACTATCACGTCCATTTCCGATTCCGTCCTCGCAAACATTCTGTAACTCATTGTTAACACACAAATTTATCTAAAAATAACTAGGAATTTACAAAACAAGTCAAAGCAAAAGAAGCTTCTCACGGTTTATCTAATGACCTATCCGGTTGGTCATATACGAGTGGACGCGATTCTCCGAAAGGAGAACAACATGTCTGTCTCATTTGTCAAACTTTTCTCGTTGTCATAAATCACAGACTCTCTATTCGGCCGGAGTATAGGTCTTGCATCGAAGTCACACGGTCCTATTAGTATTTTTGTCAGGAGAACGTTTCCTACATTTGTATCCATCACAGTTTTAAAATGTAAACATGGAACAATACGAGGGAGCGGGAAATAAGAAGCCCTTCGCTCTTAGGAAAAGAAAAGGAAAATTGATTCGTGCGATTTCGCTCGAGGTGAATCCCCCCCACCGCCCCTAACCTCTTGCAGACGCTGAGCCGAGCATTCCAAATCGATGCCAACAAATTATTTAGCAAATTTCACCTACATTCAGCCACCGTGGCTGACTGTAGGTATTTTCACATCCAATTAACCACTGAAATAAATCAAGTCAGAATCGAGGTCTTGGTACTCGAAAGCTAAGTGATATGGAATTGAGTGCGTATGTTCGACTGACAATCAGCGATTTTTACTACTTATTCAAACACTGTTTTTTGTGCTTATATCGAAACAAAGTTAACGGATCTCATCTCACTTAAGTGTTATTCGATGCGTTTCTGTCCGGCCTAGTTAAGCTCGACTTATAAATCAGGTCCTTAAGGACACGAAATTCTTCAACAGAAATGGTTAGTCTAATTGTTTTCCAGAAACTAGTTACATGCATTCAAAATTTGTGTTCGCATCTTCTTCCGATTACTGACGGCTGCCCGGGGGCCACCATGTCGCACATCGGATTTCGGAATGTAATAAAACACTGGCCAATAAAACAAAACACCGGTAAGGAGTACTTACACGATAACATGATAAATCATTGAACGCCATGTTTTTGGTCTCTCCAAGAAATTGTAAATCCTTGCCTGTAGACGTCGATAGCGAACATCTGTGCGACACTGTCGGATAGGAATAGGTTTTCCGTGCAATGACGTGCGACGTAAATCCAACAGACTCTTATGCGGTACTTGCAGTCCACCGGGATTGGTTGGACCAAATTCTAAATCCATATATGTTTCCGGCAGTTCATCCTGACCATCGCTTGGTGTTGGACTAGCAATGCGAACAACGGGGCAGGAAGTGTGAGTCACACTGGTAATCCATTCCTCCTCCTCTTTCATTGCTAATTTTCTTCACAATATTACCACCTCAAAAATGGAATATTGAGTTCCACCAATTCATCTTCCGCTTTCAGAATCGGTAATTTTTGAGCAATAAATTTGGCGGGGATACAACAAATCGCATCACTGCCAAAAGTTAAGGTACACATGGAGGCACAAGAAAACTCTCATTTGGTTGAACTCTACATTTCAATTGTGCTTTTGGGGGCTTCGGTACAGAATAATTAGCAAATGGTCCATATCAAAATTGAACTATCTTAACAAGTCATTCGTCGGTTCAGAGTTGTACTATATCCACTTCTGTCTTGTTCGTTGTGTCATCCCAAACGGAATCGATGAGATTGTGGTTGGTTGGTTACGGAACCAATCATGGGTTTAGGAGAGAACCAGGTCAATTGTATAGTCTTTCATGTGTCCGATCGTGCGTGATTCCTTTTGCTGGCGTGTGTCGCTATTCATCTGTCCGAGGTTCACGAACACAAACCCGATTAGACAAAAAGACATGGTGTGCTAGGTTGAAATTCCTAAAGATTCCTCTCTCCTATTTTAAATAAAGGACACCTTGTGTAAATTGACTGCCATTCACCGATGTGTTCTGTTTACACCGACGAGGTAATGGGCAGTTGTAAATTGGAGGAAATCTTTTTTTTTTCTTCTATCGTCCTGAAATCGTTTAATGTCCACCACAGTACAAATGCGCATTTTTTTAAGTTTACGTCAACTGCATGAAGCTTACCTGGGTAAAGAGCAAGATGGTGACAGCTTAGCAGGGAATCTGTTTACAAATATATTTTCCCTTCATTTTAAATTTTGCCTCCGTGGTCAAAATATCGTGGAAATAGACGACAAACGTAAAAATAGACGAGATGCTTTTTGTTCTGCTGTAAAGTGGATAAAGGCAACAGCCACTTCGTTCATCGATATACTCTCTTAATTGGATCAAATGGATTTTCACAACACGCGTGGTCCGTGATGTTAGCAACTATTTTTGGTGCTAGCCAACATTTACAGTTTCAACTCACATGTTGATAGATTCCTCCTGCATTGCGATCACATGCTCTCTGCTCTACTACACCCAAAGTCATTAGTCTTGTGAATCTAAAACCTAAAGGAGCTTCTTTCAGAGTACCCTGTAGCAACACACTATGAAGAAGACACTCGGTTGTGGTTCTTCGTATTTTCGTCAAAACACAACAATAGATATGATGAGAGGTGAAATTGTAAGTTACACGCCTAATAGACAGATTCCTTCTTCTGATTCGTGTACGGGTACTCGGGAAATTGAACACGATGCGAAAATTTACAAGCATCGGAGCGCAACTCATTCGCGTCACTCAGATTTATGGACTAATCGGAAGGTGTTCCAGGGTGGTGACATACACGTTTCTCTCTGTAGCAAGTGGCAGTATGCACGAAACGGAAAACTGTTGTTTGGCTAGCCTAATTTGTTCACCAATAATAACAGTTACGGATAAAGCAAAAGTAGAACTGGTTAGGACTCATATGGTTGGGCGCTGGAATTTGCACAGTTTTACTCTGGAAGGCAGTGCTAAAGTGTATTTTCGGGTGGAAGAGTGTGTTCGATAAAACTCAATCAAATCTGTTCAAAGGCTATTCATCACAATCCATATCTAAAGCGTTTAACAGTTGTTTTACTGGTAGAAATCAGTCGGTCAGACTTCAAATCAGTTTCTATAACTAAACGGGCTAACGTTAAAACGATTTATTTCAACAAGTTTGATTATTATTCTTGTAAATTCTGATTCAGCCAAAGGTCAACACTTCTGCGAGAATGCTACACCGGTTGCGTCAATGGGTAATCTGACCAAAAACGCTGCATGACTGTGGTAGCAAATGACAATGGATTAAATTTGCCAAAGATAGGCTAGTGAATATTGCGCATGGAAAACCATTATAAACTATTTCAGTTTGATTAGTAAACAAACTTTTAAATTTTCTCTACTTGACGTTCTCCCTTTAGTGTTAAAGGTAGTGGGAGACAGGATCAGTTGTCAATTGACTAGTCGAACCCAGAGCAGACGTCGACTGAATTTTCTTGTTACAAAGCAATTCCCAATTTTCGTCTGCGCCAGCAACATAATGAACTGCTGCTTCTTTAAACAGCTGCATCCGAAGTATTTAACAAGATCAAAACGTGCACATGAGAAACAACGTTTTTTCTGTAGTTATTCTTTATGTCTATTGTGAATCATATAATAATAATAACACAGCATTGTTGGTAGATGCAATTCGCCAACGTTTCGACAACCGTGGATAGTCTTTCTCGAGGCAAGATTTGCAGTCAAATGACTGATGGAACTTTAACAGGCCAACGGATGTTCAGCAGTCTGTGTGCGTGTGAAATTGTGCACTTTGAACTGTGGGCCGAAGGACAGATTAGTTGTTCTTCATGTCATTTGATTTTAAATCTTGCCTTGCGAAAGACTACCCACGGTAGTCGGAGCGTTGGCGAATTACATCTACCAACAAAGCTGTGTAAATAACATTATATCATTCACAATAAAAACCAATACATGGCCCATCGCTTTTTCGATACATTCCTTACGTTGTTCTTCATTTTGTTTGATTTTGTTTGTTCCATCTGACCAAGTAGCTGCGTTTTTTCGGTGTACTTATTTGCTTTGAAATGCATGAGAAACATTTGATTCCCGCATTTGTTTTCTCAATCTCAAACTATGATCACGATTTCGTAACTGGATCACAATGATATATATATATATAGGACATGTTTTGCAAGCCGAATAGAGGAAAAGGATCGTTGCAAAGTTATTCTGCTCCATAATGGTACTTCTTCCAGGGATGACGAGAAGCAACGGTAGCTTAATTTTTAAAGGCAAAAATGCTTCATTTCAAACTGACAAGATGCCGACTCCATTTCGTCTACGCATACAAATCATACTGCTGGTACTAATGATTTAGGCACATTCAAAAAGTACCAATAACGACGAAAAACAACAAAATCAACTCTCATTGCTCAAAATGGCACGGTAAGAGCATATAATCATTGCGGTCCTTTGTTTCTCTTATCACATCGATTGTTCAAACGAAATACGTGCTGTTTCGTAGTCGGAGCAATCTTAATCCTCTCCGTTACATTTCAGGTGGTTAATTTACCTACATGAATTGAGTCTTGTCACAAGACGCTTCGGTATAATCAAGATCGTGTAGAACCGAAAACAGGTACCTAGCATTTCGGATCGATTTAAGCAGCACCATTTTCTGGAGTGGCGTGTAACCGGAATAGTTTAGTCACATTACTCCTGGTTGGATCTGACTTAAAATGGACGGTGAATATTTCTCTATTAAAATTTACCAAAAGCAAAAAAGACCAAATCATACTCGTTTGTGTTTCAACCATTTGACGGGCAATCGTCAGCTAGCGCCTGTTCATATGAAGACTGTCAATTCGGAAACACACTTTAGTAACTAGTACAAACCGCTTAAACATACCTTGTTTTGTGGGCAAACATTAAAACAAGAGGAATAAAGTTAGACCTCAAGTGGTACGTATTTTTCATAGCTTGATAATATTGCCCAAATTAAAAATATTTGCTCGTGTTGTGTTTGTTCAATGCTTTCGTGCATTCTCCTGCTTCTAGTTAGTGGTATTGCATGTAATCAATTAGATTTTCAGTTACCACTTCAGTAAAATTGTTTTCATTCCGGTTGGTTAACTTAATATTAGCCTTCCGACTTAATTTCTCGTATTAATTGTGGCTTCCCTGAGTCTAAGTTTCTACTTTTGCCATATTTCATTCCTGTCTGGGGACACTATATTAATCCTGGCGCCAAGTGGAACCACTGAAGAGTAATTGGTCATACAGCTGCTTGAATGGTCTCTCTGCATTTTAGTATTGTACAAGTGCCAGACACCAAGAGGATCGCTTATCCCAGAACACATGAAGACATGGGTAAACGCATACGCCAATTCAAATATTGTTGTGCTCCTCAGTAAACGGTCTCAATTACCGGCGGCTGGAAAGGATCAAACAAATCAAATAAAATGTTTTAAACAGGCCAAGAAGAAGAATATCGACCGAATAGGCGGGCAATCAAAATTGCGTCGGATCCACACTCAGCCTGACCAGGGAGGGAAAGTATTCAGTTTTACCACTTCAGCTTCCCATTTGTTCTTCTCATTGTTAGAAAAGCGCGACCAGAATGCGACAGATTTGATGCACTAAGGACAAACGTATGATATCCGCTAAAGATACCATAGATTTGTTCTGCTGCCTCATTCATCAAAAATGGAACAATGCGGATAGGGTTTTTAACAGACTATTTAAGTAGAAAAGCAACTTTTAAGCAAATGCATTCTATGAAATTCTGAATTTGTAGGGTGGATAAAACCGATAAGTCTTTTGGATGGAAGTTGGTTTGGCTGCAGATAACATTCGCACTAGATGGCATGAATAGGTAGAACATTGTTTCGTCTCTAAAATGAATTTCTACTCACGTCGATAGCCGTGGTGACTGATGCATAGACAAATGTGTTAGTAGAAACAAAAGACGTTGCATGGTCAAAAAAAATAATGCATCGTAAACTAATACTGGTTTGCTTCCTAATGTCTTTTTCAACAATAAAAAGGATTTCGTTACAACTACTTCAAAATGACATGAGTATCATCGCATGGAACTTGTCGTAGTGGATCTTATGATTGCTTGTCATCAACATGACCAGCCGAAGAAGCTGACACCTGGAAATGTTACCAAATCAATGATGCACCATTTTTTCTCCAACGCCGAAGCATTCCACAGCTTCAAAAGTTGCACAATAAATTTTACTGGATACTGATTACTCAAAGAAGAAGCAATTTTAAAAGTGCAGATGGTTCTCTCGGTAACCGAAACAAAAATGATGTAGATTCGTCTTTCGAATTTCATGCGGTTTTGGGAAAATGATGCTCAAATGAGATAGTCTTTACTTGTGTCCACCTTATTCAGTCACGGTTTGGTAAATACTGAGTACTTTATTATAGATGGTCGCGTTCATTATGGTTAGTCAACTGTGGTATTACGTTTGATATGGCTCGATTTAAGGCTATTTGATTCCCCCTTAATAGCCCAAATGTGAAATTACAAGGGTTCGACTGAATTGAAGGATTCTACCTATTAGGCACACCGTGCCTTTCGTCGTATTTCTAGCAATTTATAGCAATCATTGTCTACTCAGATCTCCAACCACCGGGCTACCAAGTTGTCATCTAATCTTCAACGGAAATGTCTATGGTTTTCAAAATACTTTCAGGCTGTGCATCAGAACAAAAGCCAATCAACATCTGTTCCCTGATGGTAAACCTGCATTTCCAATAAGATGACCAGCCAAGTTTGCTGATTCTCTAGTGGTCGAAAAGAAATGGCAACACGCTGAACACGACAGTGTACAACAAATCGCAGCGGCTGTTACTCCGAACTTTCTGCTTAGGAAATTTAGCGGAGGGGTCGAAAATATATGTACTTCGCAAATTTTAGATCTGGAACATGTTTTATGTGGCCGGATTTATCGATAGCGGTTACACTTATGTGATAAGATAAACGTTTCAGGATGATTCCAACAATAACAAAATACGGACTTTTCCATATTACTCGCTTACCATTTGGTATGTAGGCCGCCATAACCTTTTTTAAACAATATCTGCATACTATGTTAATAGGAGTTAAGGGAATTTCTCCTTAACTCTCTCGCTCTCATCTCCACCAGCGTGAATCCAAGCTAACTGCAGTTATCTTTGGAGATGGTGCACAGTTACGTTCATAACTACGGTGCACTAGATAGGTGGCACGCTTCCTGCCCCTCATGAAACACAAGAAGGAGAATCATTTTAACTAGATCAAAACGAGTAAGCAGATACCACCACCAAGTGGTGTTGCCTAGTTGCAAATGTTACGAGCCTCGTAAATTACTAAACTTTACTCCAGCTGTAACGGCATTATCATGTTCATTCACTAGCTAAACGTCTGATGAATGACGTCCAGAACACACGGTCAGCAGAACGTTGCCTGTAGTTGGAGCAAATAAAAAATAAAAGATCAATTCCAACCGTTTCCTTAGGTAATTCCGGCATAGTCTGGATGTTACTGTTGGAACGAATGTATCTTACTGAGGGACTGGTACGCTAACTTCCCGCTGGTTTTCAAATGAATGAAAAAAGAGTAACTCTTAAGTCATATGGTCAATATTGTTTTAGCATTCAGCCATGATTTACGGCTTCCACACAGTGTGACACTTGGAAATATCAACTGAAAATATAGAAACATCCAAAGTCAATCTAGTACGTTTCCAGTGCTTGCGGAATGACTGAGAACGGCAAGTTTTGTAAATATCAGATTCAGATTAATTGTAAACCAAAGGGGATTGAAGAGGTAATTGCATCAAAGAGTCCCAAATCACTGGTCATTTATGATCCGCGCATCATGAATAGCCTTGGTAGTAAGCCGTATATTGGTTGGTAAAACAAACGTCAAAACCACCCTGGTCCCAACTTTATCCCTCAAACAACTGATAATTTGTCCATTTCGAACAAGCAATGCAGGGTCTACCGAAAGCGTTTCATCTTTTCGACCTTTGTCGGAATTCTTCCATCATAAGAGCACATCTGGGTGGCGTTTCTTTTCAATTTGTGTTCGGATTGATGTGTGAGCTTTTTGGTATATTTTTTCCTGATAATCTGGACGGATTTATCAATAAAGAGCTTTGCTGTTGTTTGCCAGTTGACACGTTGTTCATTGTGAAGAACTAGATGAATATTGAAATACCGAATAAGATGATTGATTATGTAGGAAGACGGAAGGCCACTTGATCAATGTGGTTGGAGTGGAGGCAGTCTAAGTTGTCTTTCGGGGACGGTGGGAATGAAGACAAAAAATGCCAAGCCCTTGCGATATTAAAAACTTAGGAGAGACCTAGATGTGAGCAAGTACTCTTCGAGACTTTTTTGAGTGTTATGTTAAACATTTAATCACCACACTGGATGACTATTCTGAAAGTTATTTAGGTTAAATGAAAATGAAAATAAACTTTAAATTACTCGTGGTAGCAATTACCACTCTATCGGTGAACCGTTTCTTATATGAGTGTGCCTAGACAAAAATGATGACCGCGCAACCCATGGAACTCAGCCGACTCTATGCCAAAGACAGACTAGCTGAAGTTGCGCAGCAGTTTACCGGAGAACATATCGAGCAATTTCACCTGCACAGAAATGAGACGAATTTCAATATTTGTCGCTCACATTCGTGAGGACGGTCAAAAGTAGCAGCAGTCTGTGTTTGATCTCTCCTCTTGCCAGAGCGCTAACATTATAATGCTGGCTAGTATATAGTAAACCGGATTCCAAAGCTATAAATTCCATCTTCATCCGACGCATTTCGACAGACCTTAGCAAAACTGTTCCGGTGCACTGTGGGAGGGTAGACCGAATACTGAAATTGCCTTCACTCCGATGATGTACCAATTCACAGATAGTCGAACGCCGATAATCATAAATAAGGAAAGTTGATTCGTAACTTACCGAAGAAGCATCTATTTTTCAACCCATCAGAAGGCATATTCAAAAATTCAGGTTCAGTAAGAACAATTCGACAGAATTTTCCGATAATCTGTACAATGTACCTCGAGGAATCATGGTTCAAGCCACCGATATCAAGGCCACAGGCCACGTGACACATTGCGTTACTGGATGGTTCCTTTTTTAACTGGGTCCGTTATGACCACCAATGCCTGATGCTTTTCAGAGGGATTCCCACAAAATGGGACCTACAAAAATGTATTTTTAAAAACATTTCTCTAAGTTTTAACATGGAACTGTTTTGCTGTCACTTAGGAAACAATTAGTTGGGAGATCTAAGATAAATGAGCGAGTAGAGACTAAAGTCTCATAAAGGGAAGCTTAAAAACCATGGGCGAAAACTGAAATAACATTTTTCAAATGGACTAATCGGTGATAATCTGCGGCATATTTTTCCATGCCACTTTGCCAACTAATCAATAGTTGATATAGTTTATTCTTTCAATCCAGTCACATGCCTCTACCATTCAAGACAGTCAATAACAACCCTCGGATGTTCCCACAGATGTCTTCGTCTGTTTTAATGAGGATGTTAGTTTTGGGCTCAACTTAAATCCTGCTTCACAGTTGTCTATGATTACTGTTCGTTAGAAATAAAAAGAACGAGCAGACATGGGTCGGTACTAATGCAATAAATTCGGGCACGGACACGATTGTCACGATCAGGTAGAGCAACAATATTTAAAGCTATTATTCTTCATTTAATTAAATCCATTCCCAGTCTAGCAAGGTATCTAGAATTTTATCCATAAAAAGGAAGGATCGATAATTAAATTTACGGGTTAACGACTAGTGCTAGTCCGCTTGCATGGAACTCAATTTGATGGTTGAACCTGAGGAGAGAATTTTATGCGTCCTTCTGTGATCATATCATAAGAATAATTGCAAATTTGAACTGATTGTTTCTTTATTTCGTTGTGGTTTAATATTTTGGTCCAGTAATGTATCTAGTTGCCGTGCTAGAAAACTTTGCTAATTGCAAAACCATAATTACAAAATCTAGGGCGAAAAACCCATTTGATATCATGGAAACAAAATGCACTTACACTGTTGAAGTAAGGATGAGCGTAAGTTCTTCAGGTAAAAATGTTATCGACTAATAAAATAATTAAAACGCTTCACCGAGTTCCCGCGCGTGAATTGTAGAAGCACTTGCAACACATACGCGTGGAAGAAAGATAAACCGCAGGTGGAATCGACGAAATTTCATCGGTGAAATGAGCAAGCATAACGGTAGATCTTAGCTACCGGAATTTTAATAGTTGTAATGACCGAACCGGTAAAGCTAAGTTTGCAAATTTTAACTAGGCCGAATCCGCTGAATTGTGACAGTACAAAGATAAAATCCAGAAAGAAAATTTATCCAGGATATGAAGGATCGCATATGTATACAACCCTTGAGGAATTAGAGTCTCCGGAGACCCGGATCTAAGTAAGTGCACGTATGTGGGTAAGTTTCCCTTGGTTTGCAATAGTTTTGCTTCGTTGTTGCTTCCGCGAAGCTCAGGAGTTTTCATCGTAAAAGTGGTAGCTTCATTGTAACAAGATGTAGCCAGAAAAACTCGGAGAAAATGTCGCTGGAATGAGAAGTAATGACCCTAGTGTGAGAGGCCATAAGTTGCTATTCTAAATGAGTGTTACTGCCATTGGTTTAACTCATATGTGACACTCTTAACATGCCAACTGACGTCAGTCCTTCTTGACCAAACTTTTGGCAGAAAAACCAGAAATCCTGCCTTGGTTCAAGTCAGAAAGCTGTTAGAGTGGCGATTAGACACCATTTGCCATGTCATGTATGCTGTATGCATGAAATTAGGAATGCAGGTTTCCAAATCCACATTACAATTTCCCATTTCAGTCCAGTTTTTACCGGTGGCCCTGTTAGATTGTTATGGGCTGATTTTATTTTTACACACATCATTTGCTCGTTTAGGCTCGTTTAGGCTCGTTTTAAAAATTGATGTGCCATTTGAAGTGCAATTGTCAGTCAAAAACAAACACATCATGTGTTGATTGTTCTCAACGAAGAGAATTTTCTTTTCATACTTTTGTTTAACTGCGTGCCTTCTCCAGCTGCCCGAACCATGACGGACTTGTCTAAGCAAAATATTATGCAAATGTCTAAGAGTGGTTGTTAAAAATTGCAGTTTCACTTCATTACTGTTTGGGATAGAATTCTTCACAAATCAAAGCGCAGCAAATCATACCAAGATTCAATCAGATGTATCCGTTTTGCTTAATCTGGACCAAATTTGTAAAGCGAAACAAGCGCCAATACTGTTTCCCCGTTGAACTTGTGTGTAAACTGTCCGGATCACGTGATGCGCTGTTTCTTACTATCCATCCACACAGTTGTCAAAATGAGATGGATTGAAATGCTTGCCTAAAACACTTTCATTTCATTTGATTTTTCCTCGCCGGGAAAACGAACAGCAACCAGTTTGCTCAAGGTGATCATTTCATATCATTTTGTTAAAAACTCTAGACACCAAGGACTGGATGGTGTTGAAAAAATCCAATTTTTCATCTGTGATCAAATACATGTTGCATCGTGATGATTCTGACTCATAAAGGGACTACCATTTTTCCAAAAGATAATATGGGAACATAGTTCAAAATTTCGAACTGCGAATGACTTTTGTTAAATTAAAGATAAACGACTACACGTCCAGATAACATTACTAAACATTTCTGTCATAGTCTAGGTTGAATTTTGACGAATGTGCTGGACAGTGTTGACGATTTTCTACGTTTCACGTGTCACCATTTTGGTCAATACAGCAATACCAAACTCCGGCTTTTCATTTCTTGTGCCTACTAAGAATAAGAATGAATTTTTTATGGATTCCGATCACAACCCAGTGAGATAATGCAACCGAATCACCTAAAACATTACCTCAATTTGAACTTTTTATGAAGATCTAGATAATAAAGCAAACCAGTAATATTTTTAATTTTTTGTGGCTTTCGGCGAGTTCAGTCTTTGGTTTCGGGAGGATTTGTCGGATAAAATCAATGGACAACCCACCCTCTATCTACTAGTAAACGTGTGACATCTCGTGGGTACTAAATCACATAAGGTTAATCCCACGGGAATGTTAGACCAAGAACAACACCGACTCCGAGACCTGTTTCATTGGTGTTAGAAATTTCAGGTGCCATCTCGTTCCTTTTGAGGACGATGGTGATGTGTTAAGCTATCACGGCGGAACTGTTAGCTTCATCGAGGTTAAAAGTCAACCGAGTGACCGGTGATAGTCAGCTGAACAAACTTCGGGCGCTTGAACGCAATTGCCACCGTTTCGAGTCCTACCACCCGCTTTCATTCTCGGTCAGTTCCCACTGAGTAGTACTTCCAATGATCATAATTCATCCCCGAAACGAAAGGACTGATGTACGATTAAAAAATACAACGACGTATGAAGCCGTCATCATTGATCAAAACCGATGTTGTACAGTACATTCGTTTACGAATTCTCTTCGCATTCAAACCCGCAAATCCGGACAGACAATTGTTTTTCGAACTTAATATTCGAAACTGAAGGAATAGAAAGAGTTTAGTTAAATACATTTCAACATGTAAATTATTCCCTCGTCATCATCGAGGCCGCAAATGAAATCCCACGTTCCACGTGCCATTTTGCTCTTGAAAACAAGGTCAAAGTGAACCTGAAATTCAGTTGGACGGGATTGATGGAACCAGTCAATCCCATTTGAGCAGGTAAATCAGAAATCATAATGACTGCTTTCATGAGCACCACCACTTCCACGCTGTCTCATTCGGATGTATCTGCATCGGTGGGATGATCCGAAGCTTACCGGGATACTTGCACTGGCCAGCGTCCACCAAGTTTACTGATGTTGCACCGCACACACTAGTTGAGTAAATAGAAAGGCACCTGAACTGGACGTCTGGCTCCGTTAACAGAAGAAGCTGCATCTAAATATCAATGGTACTATGTAGATGAAAAGCACCAAAAATTTGTTCATAGTGTGAGCCATGATTAGCCTTTGTTTGAAACAAATACATGCTGCGCCAAGTTTTGACCATGTTGCGTTCTGTGTGATTGCAATCTCACTTACGCAGTTTACTTCCGCAAAATGTTTTCTTAACTACAAGTTGGAGATTTGTTGGCCTTTAGGGAATTTTCGAATTAGTCCTTTTGACACTCTTACTAGAACCAAACAAATACAGATCAACAACTCATGCGTGTCTGTTTGCTTTGAGGAGAATCATTCACGCTAGCCGAAGTGTTGATGAATCATTGTATCTACCAGCGACGCTCTGTTATCACAATCAAAAAAATTACAAAAGCACTCCTTGCTGCCGAAGTTCGATAGACCTTTCAGAACCTTCCAGCAAGTCTATGGTCCAGGGCATTCAGTTCGCAATAGGTCGTGCTGGGTTTGATCGCCAGGTTGGAAGAAAATAAATGTTCTCCTTTAGTGTTTTATAACAAGTTGGAGACAGCTGCGCATTTTCTCTAGGATTTCTCAGTTGTGAGCAGGGTGTGAAAACAGCATGGGAACTCTCATGAAAATTGCTCTAAATCCTCAACTGCCCTAAACCGTAAATATTTTGGATAATCTCATCTGGTTTCCACCAAACGTGTTTACAATCCTATTTAGCAAATAGGTTTAGGCAAAATACGCAGAGTTTACTGTACCGGAGGATTTAATGCGACTTGCTGGGGATTGCACATGCATTACTAACGAACAACATTTATCACTAGGTCAAGCTGAGTGTATGCTTTTCTCTATCGACTAGACCTCCATTAATTTAGTCGATATGTTCTGAAATTGTAGGTGGTTTCGATAAGCGACTGTCAAATACAATGGTGCAAAGAAATCTCCGTCAACCCATTTTGCACGTAGATTCGCCTCGCATTTTGAATTCTCATTTGATCTTGGTTTTACCACATCCCTTTGACTGATTCAGAAGCGGGCTAAACATGTTCCGGGGTGGGTGCACTAGACTTCCAGTCGGCTACTCTCTTTTAATAGCTCTCGAGACTAAACAAAATGATTTTGCAGTTCAAATTGCCTCTACCGTTAAAGTTCTGCCTTCTTTTAGTGGAGGTATCTTTAGGGACGAAGGCTAATTCCGATGTTCTCCAATTTGTTGACTGGTATCTGGTATCAAGTAAGCAGGTGACCGTTATACACTAAATCAGCTCCAATCACGGGTGACTTATGAAACGAACACAAGCATTTATGGTAGAGAGGTGTACAGGGTATCCAAAATGTCTCCGCAGCAGGACTGCGTCTGAACCGAGCAATCAGTCACCTTCTCTTAGTGGGCTACTGGATACCCTAATGGCTCCAATGCCCTGTCGGTTTAACTGCTTGTTCAAAGGTTTGGGAAAGGGTTCCGTATGTCAGCCTTGTACTTTGATTTGAGCCACCGGACATCATCCAGCTCACTAAAGAACTATATATTTCGATGGCAAAGTTTTCTTCTGTTCTAGCTCGTTCAATGTTTCATCGTTCGTCAGGGTTCCCATGGCCCATGACCCGTACGCAAATCTGCGCAAACACAATCTGGACGCAATCAATGAACTGGGCTAGACGATGGCAAAAATCGTACACCCGACTTCATCCAATACAAAAAGCCAGATATGCCGGTGCCAGAAAGTGTTGTTTTGTCCCAGGATGGCGTACGCTTGGGAACGTACGATGATGTTTGCACGGATTTGTAACAAACTACAATGCAAATACATTCTAAACCCCTCGGCAAGGAATAACTTTATTTTTAATTACACACATGTCATTGTCTATCCTAAGCAACTTAACGTCACAAATCTAGGTGGTCTCGTACTCAGATTTGTCTAGCATGTCTAAACGAAGTTTTGCAATGCCTTATTTAAAGTAACACGAATTCATGCTACAAACACCTCACCACCAAGACGTACATGCGCGGAAACATAACCAGCGGTAGTTTATGAGTCGAGTGGCCTGTACATACATTTTCCTCTGTATTGATAAACCAAGCATGGTGTTAAGAATATCTAAGTTTTAAATATATCGGAAATAACCATGAATTTATCCGGGTGCATGTGCCGTTGAACAGTTTTCTTCCCGCATTCGCGCGAAGTTTTAACTCTAACACATTCGGTTTTTAATTACCTAGGCCCGTTTCAAGAGTGCAATCTGATCCCTTCAGCTTTTTTGCTTGTTCTTTTTTACTTTCCAGATGCAAATGATTGGGCACCTGGAGTGAATCCTGATCACATGCTATAAGTGGTCGTCCTAAATGTTACCAACTTGTTGCCAGGTTCACTCCATACAGAAAGAAAATAATCTTGGAAATAGACGTGTAGAATGAAAACACAACAGATTGTGAGTTATTGGTAATCTACACAAACAGAAATGAGTGACAGATTCCTCGTTAATTGCTCGCCTACTTAATGTGATTGCCATCTTATCTGAAACACGTATTTCACATATTTGACTGAAAATAAACACCCAAGCATCTGGCAAACGGTAATAAATTCAAGTTGGTTACCAGCAAGTGCAAGACTACAACCTGTGGATTTCTCTTAAGAATACAAATGCACTGTGACTCTAATCGGGTCGTCTGTTGATATGAATTTTAAGCCGTTGTTTAGAGAATGCTAACTGTTATACGCGTGTTTCTATGACTGTCTGATCTTGAATACGCTGTGTGAATCTATGCTTCAGATTCCTACATTCAAGTTTCTAAAAAACTAGAGGCCGTTTCAATATTGCGGAGCTGTCGTCGTTTGAGCTAAGAATGGAAAACGGTCAAAAAATTTTCTGTTGAAATAATACGTAGGCAGTTTTTCGCGAATGTCAGAGTACAAGTAACAATTTGGCGGTTTTTTTGTTTTATTAAACAACAATCTGTAAGGTACTTTCACTTGGTTTATTCTGCAGCACTCGGGATGAGTTTGCCGCATTTCAATGATATTGTTTCTTTTTAGCAATGTCAGTGAAGTTTAAGTCATTCTTATTCTGTATTCTACAAGCGAAGCTGATGAGTAACAAATCTTAAGAAGAGTACCGAGCAAAAGACACGTAATTAAATATCCTCCAATTTATGCGACCTCGTTTGTTCACATCCACATGGTTTACAACGAAATCCAATGACATCGATTATTGATCACCATAGACTGGAAAACCACGTGTGCCGGCGCTCACTCTTTTATAGAATTAGGATAGACTTATCATCCTATTGGGAATAACAGGGGGCGAATAAAATTTCGGGTTTTCAATCCGTAAGCTTATTGCTTTTCTTTATTCCGTGCTAATTTGCGTTAATCCTCGCTCAGGATAGATTCATTCAACTCGTGCCTGACAGCGAATTCATGTAACTTTGGCATAGTCAGCAGCAGTTACTTGGTGCACTTCTCCGTGATTTAATCTAGATAATGCGAGCTAGATCAGTTGGAAGTTCAAAGGATCCATTTCGAGCGGCCACTGAAAGCGGTTGGTGAGCTGACTAAAACATGTGATTCCTCTGTTTGATTTAATTGATTCACGACAAATGCAGCCTTCGTGATAATCCCGGGCAGTCGTGCAAGGCTAATGCACTACTTTGGCAAAGTGGATAGACTCTGAAATGAAAAAGTTGCTAAAGAAATAGCTGTCTAATGTGACGGATTAAAATACTAATGTCAGCAATAAAACCCTTGGCAATTCAGCACATCCATGTTGAACACCATCTGATATACGCACTGATAATTCTGTTTTCCAGATCAGTTACTCATCGTTCACCGATGCCAAATAGCATTGTGCATCTCCAGTGTTACCGTCATACAATTGGCATTAGCGTGTGACATGCATCTGTCAGTCGGAATGGTCGGGGCGATGTTTATCACCTCGACTATCGGCATTTTAGTATACTTCCTCATATAACGGAAGGAGAGAGCAAGAGACCGAATTCGAATGGACAAAAACAAGCAGAGTAATATGGAGAATAGAACGCGGTAAAAGTGGGCGTTTTTGCTTGTTTTTATTCGCATCAGTACGAAACAAAAAAAACGTGATCAACATTAGCAATACAAAGGGATCCTCATGATTCATAGGATACGTGCCATGTGCTAAACACTTCTTATATTCAAACGTTTCACACCAGTTGATAGATGCAAACAGCATCAGGGAAGTATTTTTGCCAGCCCAAAAAGAGGTGCCATGAAAACGAATGCACATGGCCCTATCTGAATATAGGAATAAAACAATAACAGAAGTTTATTATTCTGCCAAAGATGGGTATAGCTTTTGATGATTGGTTATAGGGTGCACCAAATTAATGGAACCGGTTAGCCAGACACTTTGACGGGAATGTCAGCGGTCTCATTCTCGGAGCACATTTCCACAGGCGTTGAGTTTGCCTGTCGACAACGCGAAATACCCGGAAGTAAAACCCATGTTTCCGCTAAGGTTACATCATTATCTGAAAGCCTATGGTGGCCCATTTAAATCAGTTAAGGGAAAACGACCCAGTGTTTAATCGAGTCTCTCACACGATAGAAAGACCGAGCTACGATTATCGGGAGTATTTATGTTCTCTCGGCAAAATGAGGTTCCAACAAATGGCCTGGAATGCCATGAATGTTTTTAAACCTCGGGTGATTTTGGAAATGCAAAAGCATTGGGAATGTAAACAAAGTACAAGTGTGCGACACCCGGCGAAACTAGCAAAAGTTGTCCTTTTCAGTAAAGTAGTCCACTAAAGTAAGACCCTGGATCCAGATCAGTGTGATTTCACATGGCCTCACTAACTAGGGATTGATGTAAAACTGACTTGAGTCTTAAAAGACCAGATTATGAGACATTTATTTATTTGTTTCAAAATGCAGGCATTCTAACGCTTTCGGTGACTGCGGAGTTGTTATTTTTGATGGAATATTATCGTGCTGAACCCCAGTTATCGTTTTGATAACCCAGTTACTTCAATTTGGAAATTTCTACAAAGCATCTGGGTGCCGCAATGGATGCCAGTTAACGGTTATGTCGTATTCTGGACTGTTTGTAAGAAAATGTGATCACCGTCTCCAAACTTAAAATCCACGTCAAGTTGATGCTAATCATACGTTTATTTAGTCTCTCGACCGAAATTTCTTTCCTTTCTTTTTTGACCTCAATCTTTTAACCTTCTGGTCCATTTGCGAGTGAAATCCTCCCTAAATGTTATGCGTTGGTCATCATTGGTCGCCTTTGTTTTAGTCCATTGGGGTTTTATTGGGAATAGAATATGAATAGTGGATCGTTTCTTTTGAAGATGTTTATACGAAAATCATTGCAAACTCAACGCAATCTTTAACTGTTTGCTGGTCGTTTGCATCCCTCCACACAGTTCCAGCATTTAGTTATTCTTGGACAATGAACGCTAACACTGTTTGTGCATGACTTGCAATCAAAGCCTAATCTTATTCTCTATAATTTACTTTAAAATAAGCTGTTGCAACTCCGAAACTTTGATCTGATAAACTACCTTGGGTGAAAACACGTAAAAAACCGAACTATATTGGCCGAAATGCAGCTATGCATTCTGATTAGTAGAATAAGAATACGAAATGTTTCCAGAACTATCAAATTACTGAGCAGAATGGTCCAATCGTGGCCGACAGAACGACTGACTTGTAGCGCGCCGTCCGATGGCAGTGATCTGTTTCACTGGCCGATCAGTGGTGGCTGCTTTCGAACCCGTCTCATTCTCTGTTTATTCATTGCTGCAGCACAAACGCTTTAAAGGTAGTTCCGTCCACTGCAGTTTGCACTTCTATTAGGCATTTAAAACTCTTAAGAGAAATTAACAAGGATACGATTTACATCAACTACTTTTACGAAAGTTTAATCAGTGATCAATTTAAATTAGGCATTTAATACGATGAATATCGGAAGAATAGAGGTCTCATTTTGTAGTGTAAATCCTGCCTTAAATGGCAGGACAAAACTGCGCTTGTACTGATATTGCAACTCGGACCAATAACCTGTGGAATCGCGATTAGATATTATTGTCTGTTTATCGGTTGCGAACGCCGATCCCACATCAAGTAAAAACGTGCAGCTCCCGTCTTACACTGTTATCCCACAATGAAAAAGCATCTAAGTTATTCTGTATTTCACGCATCGCCCAAGTTTCCGCTAGTCCCGGTTTAGTCGTGGATGTACGGACCAGAGATTCGCAGTGTTTGTTTTGTCATTTGACTCCACCAGAAAACGGAGTGAGGGCACTAAATATGAATATTTGCTTGTTTCGTGACTGTACTGTGCATGAACAGAGAGCTTATTTTACAAAACTGTTTCAACCGAAAAGAGACATAAATAGACGACAGACAGCTGAGTAAAAAGTAGTATCAAACAGCAAACTGAAATCAGTTGCTCGATCGACGTGTGTAAGTGTGCGAGAACAATGTTCATGTGCAAGTCGAAAATCACTAAGTTTCAGGATAACTTGCAGATCACACACAGCAGGGATGATCGATCAACATTAGCCCCTGGCAGAGGTATTCTACAAACTGACTAGCGGGCTCTTTATCAGTAATCCATGTTCGTACCAGGACAATACTACATATGACTAAAACTGAGTCGGAAGAAGGAACGAACTGGAAAATCTAGAACCCGGTTTGGTTACCACGTGGAATCAATATAATGGCGTCAAACGGGCGATAAAAGGGATAGTGATGAGACTTCACATACAAGCAAATCAATCAAGAGAATTGCCGAAAAATAAGATGCTGATATCAGGACCCAACCAAGGCGTGGCCGCTCTCGATAGGAAGACAATGGTCAAAAAATAGAAGTTAACCTAAATGATGATTCCAATTTGTAGAAGTGGAAACTGGAAGATAAGATCAACTTCATGGAGACCGCACCAGCTGGAAGATGGTCACTTTTCAGTAAAAAATCTATCGTTGACTCAGCCACGTATGAAAGAACTAAACCTGTAAGTGCCACTATCCCACAAGACAGAACTCCCAGTTCGGCCTATCGCGTCGATAGGCGCAAATCACCGCATCTAACTGTATTGAAGTGGCCATCAAATATTTTGTAGCCGATTAAAATGGGAATGAAAATGCATAAAATGATAAATATTAATCTACGGGAAATAAATGTGCTTGGAACATGCACTCCATCACATTGCGCAACAACACAATTTAAAAACGTCCTCATTGGAGAAACTGTCAGTGATCTTCCTACTGACATGGAAAACAAAAGAATTTAAGTCCACCTTCTGTCAGACGCCTTAAGCCTGCTATTAATTGTTCGCACATGATATGAGCACTTTAATTCTATCGAGCACATATGCAAACAACGAGCAAGCACGCCAGCCGGATGTTCGATCGAAGCCGCAATAGATGATTTTCCATGGAGAAGTTAAAATGCAGTCGTCTGTAATTGCCAATCAAAAGGACTTCATTGTACAAGCTATATACGCATCACATTGGGTGTATAACGGATAAATTATTGACATGAATCACCTGCAAAATGCATTAAACTCGGATTGTTCATGTTTGATTTTTACTTGAGAGTGCGAAGTGATCCATCTGATAGCTTTTCTAAAATTAGTTCTAACCTGAAAGAACAGTTTTCAGTGCAACGGTTAGTGCAAAAAGATAGACATGTGACGGGTGGCATGCCCAATTCTGCTTAAACTAAAAAGGATGTTCATCCTTTGCCTTGTGAAGGCTTGGAGAAAATGCCCAGGTAGTTAGACAATTAACAGGAACGCAGAAAGGCAGCAACAAAGAAGAAACCAAACTGCGCATTAGCTGAAATAACAAGAGGGAGACTGATCAATGTTTCAAATACGTTCGGCTTGTTATTTTTATCCAGACCAAAAGTGTTTGCTTATACATTCACTCGTTTCCTTGGAACAAATTATGGCAAAACACGATCAAACGATTATCACAGCACGTCCGTGATCATCAGACAGTGTGGTCGAGGACTAGGATAGTCAAATCAATTACCCGCGTAGCTGATTCAAACCAGTCTGAGATGAACAACACAACAGGTGTAACCGAGGCATTATGCTTCTTGCATAGAGCCCCAGGTCGGCTTTCTAGTCTGATGTGATGCTGAATCTGGAGAACACCGGAAGCAGTCGCAATTCGTCTACTCGTTCTCCTTCAGAGGGCAGATAGCCAACATAATTCTTTCATATCCGGTCTCCAAATAATCAATTTTCAAAATATGTGAATTTCTTGGTCCCCAGAATTACTTTGCTCTAATACTTCATTCATACTGAATCACGCATATTTACATTAATACCTGGCCTACGAAAACACCAGCCCCTCCCAAGCTGCTACCCACCTTACGACTGTCAGTTGTCTAATTTAAGATCAGTCTTCATTTCCACTGTGGCATGAGGAACCAGATAATAAGGGGAATATATGGTACACCTGTTCATTATACATTCAAAATTTTGCTCCAAAGATGGGCAAACTCAAGGTCCTCCGTTCGATTCCAGCTAAGTGTGCTGACTTTCGGATGCAGTGTGCAACTGTATTTTCACCCCTAAGCCACTAATAATTAACAACAGTCTTATCAAACAATACCATGTTCTGATTTAAAAACTGGCGTTTGACACAATGAAAAACATGTTTACGAAAATATCATTTAAATTAATTTCCGACCAAAAGACATGCACCAGTCACCACAGTAACACTGTTGATTGGGGTTGCAAGATGACCTTTTGTAGCAGCCGGTAAGGCAATGCCCTGCATTCGTACGTCAGTTTAAACTTTACCAAAGCCAACAACTTCCCACATTCCATCACACAACAAACAAATACGCTGTGGCCTTCAAACCACATTATAGAGGATTCGAAAAAATACAAATAGCAGTTCAAATGAAAGCTATGCCTCCTAAGGAAGCAAATATCAGTATATAGTTGGTGTCATGTTCACCGTGAAGTTTTGAGTTTCGCATGAAAAATGAAATGGCATAAAGTTCACAAAATAAAATTCAGCCAGAAGCTATCCGCCTAATGTATTCTATTTGGTAAAGGTTCCGTATTTGAGACATCATTCAGGCTAGAAACAATGGACGAGGAAAAGTAGTTTTGGAACAGGGTAAGAAAAATATGTTTAGGGGCAAAGATTCACCAATTTAGCGACAGCCCTAATGGGATGATAAAACAGAAAAGACAATTATGGTATCTCAAATACGTTAGAAGAACTGGGACTGCGTTCCATTATGCGTTTTTGTTTGAGATAACATCTGTGACGATAGGTCGGAGTACGCCACTACATTTAGCAGTACTTTATCGGCGACTGAAACAACAATCATCGTTTCTCCTAGGGACGCGGAAGACTAGTTCTGCAACAATAAGTATGATAGTAAAGAATGCGGGCTGGTAGAACGTTAAAAATCAATCCACAGGAGGAGCAATATATCGGTTATCTTCGAGAGAAAAAAAGTTTCTAACTCCACAATATCTCTCGGACGTTCTTTGGACATGAAAACTTACTGATGTGTAGAATTCCACGGGGCTGGTTTGCTGACAGTGGAGAGAGGACATTTCCGTGGTAATATTGCTCGTTCAACCTGGTTTGACGTAGTCGGTAGCCCGGAAAATCTCAATTGAACTCATTCAAACTCTCTCCATGTCTTCTTTCACCAGTGCTCGCAGCCTCATTTCTCGCAGATTTCAAACTGAGAACCGTGTCGTCGGCAACTGAACATCCATTGGTTTCTCTAGTTTCTGAACTAAAAGGACTCAATGAAAGAATAAGGCGATATGCTGCTGTTTGCCCCTAGTGTACGGCAAAAGAGCAAATTAGTCTGGAGAGGAATTATCCTGCGCAAGCTTTGGTGAACACACTAGTCACAAATGGAAATAGCTATACCATGAAATGTGTGCGTTCACTCTCGAAGGCAAACGTAAAGAATGTAGATTAGGTTTACACAAAAACATCCTGGAAGCAATAATTGTCAATAGATTTGCAGCACGGTGAGATGAAAATTCAACATGACAACAGGAGATGGAAATAAATTTTCCCCCATAACATAATTCAATAAGTCGGTAGAATCCAAATAAGGCCTTCAAGTTATACAATAAAGTCCTATTTTGAATGCACCTAGGTTGATTTCAAAACTGAATTCACTTAAAGCACGAAAATCTCAAGTTTCCATAATATCCATTCCACTATTCTCAATGAATATGTGATATATTTAGCGCCGTCGCCGCGAGGGAGACATTTCAGAAGATGCGTTGAGGAAAAACCTAGCTGACATTGTCTGGAAACTAGAGCGCACCATTCCCACGCCCGAAAGGGAATCCAGTGAATTACAACCCATAATGTTCAAGTCCACTGTTCCAATATAAGCAAGGCCCGGGTTTTCTCATTAAAATACCCATGTGATATAGGTTTACGTATCGCAACAAACGCACGACTAAAGACTTCCCTGGTCAACTAATCGATTCCACATTCCGCATACTCGATACCACAAGTACGGCTTTTCGTCATGTTTCCTTCGTTTACGAGGTCGCTTTCGACTGCGCTGACAGACCGTTGCTTATGCATTTGTTAGAAACTTCCGATGTCATTTGACAATAATCATTAGACTGATAGAACTCGGTTTAATGCGCTCAACAGTGACAAATAAGATTCAAATCGTATTCACTCTCGGGTAATTTAGAGGAAGAATTATATCCTTATTTCTTTCCCATTGCCCTTTTTATTAGCAGATTTACTATTTTCAGTAGTAATTTAATGATAGATTATGTGTTATCGATCAAATCCTAAATCTTCTAGTAAATTCCAATTTTCTCAAAGTTTTGTTGCTGCCCGACCGTCCTTCATCTTTCATTTGTCTAACATTTTGTCCAAACCCAACGGAATTCTACTTTGACCGTTCATTTTCTTTGAGAAAACTGATTTGGGAGTGAGGCTTCTTATTTTATTTGAATGACCGAATGATTTTCGTACATAGTTGAATGAAACAGTTCGGGGTTTCCATCTCACAGGAACTAGCACGATCTCGACCCACTCTCAACGCATTCCAACGAATACGAAGACAGTTTTCATTTCCTATTATTCCAAATTACTCACGATTTCTACTAAATCCTTTGTTGTTTTGTTTATTGTTGTGTATCTGCGTACTAAATTTATTGCTTCCACCTAGCATATGTTGCTTTATTTCCTACAGGTGATGTTTTACATAAAAATCACCGAACAACATCATGATCAAGAAGAATTTCACTGTATGCACTATGTGAATTACTGCTGCTACCGCACTATGCAAATTCCGGTCTGCTTACATTCGAACGACGACCTTTGAATTGTTACCATTCTTTTATTTGTCATGTCCCTCATTAAATGAATTTTTTTGGATGGGTATTGAATGCAAAAGCCAGTTTGTTCTGCCTGTGCAGTATATCATTGAGCGTGACACCGAAAATAATCAAATCTGCCAGCTTTAGTTTGGTTTCGCTGGCTTGATTTACCTCATCATTCTCATTCCCGCATGTTGTGCCACGCACCGCGTCCTGGTGCTAAGTTAAGCTCATCGGACTATAAAACAATCACATCGACGCCGTCACATTTTGGGACGAAATGAGAAGCGGTTAATACCATGGAATATCCCAAATATTTTGCGAATGTTTTGGGACATACTGGATGGGATTGAAACAATGCAGAGAAACAGATCAGGCCGATATCAGGTGGCCGCAGGAATCGAGGAAACGAATAATGGAGATGATAAATGTCTTTCAGTAACTATGTGGTTTGTGGGCAATCTGTTCAGTACACTGAACACTACAGATATGCGCGACATACATTGACCCGATATTTCACCGTCAATATAAGTGGAGTTTGGATATCAATGGCTCAAATTTTCGACGCAACTGGTTGATAGATCCGAAGTGTAATGTTTTGTTTGTCCCATGGTAATAGCAACATCCGTGAAGTTTATGCACGAAAACAAATGTCGTACTGTTAACTAAAGACCAAAGTTCCACTTGGTGATAAGCAGACGTTGCATTAATTTTTCGACTGCAATGGAAAGTTGTCTCTCAAGAACAAACAGCAACCAGTCGTCTTGCTAGTAAACAAAACACCACAAAATTATTGCCAACCTTGATGGTATTTCTCACGTCTTCCACTGGCCGTGACGTAACCGGTCTCTCCTAATGAATTTGCATTACTGTATGGCATTATCTGAAATTAAAACATTTTAAAACCTTGCCATGTTTTCTTTTTTCATCAAGTAATTTCACGGTTCGACTGCAACTGCTACTCTTAGGCATCAAATTCACTGAAACTTCAATTTGTCTTGAAGGCAGCAGTTTCATACGGCGAACTCCCACGAAAGCAATCGGAATCCATTGGACTAACAATGATGACTTGATAATTTGCATGTGAAATACGTCAGAGTGTCCCGGTCGACTGGTGTTTTTGTTGTTTTCTTCGGCGCATGATTGATACAACAAACATAAGTTAACATAGCACAAGTGGTACACCTCTTTTCCGAAGGAAACAACTAATATTTTGGCAATTGCAAAATAAGAAACACTGTTTATTCCCACCAGCTGTACTTTCGCTACCAAACTGTGTAGATCAGTGCCCATACACATCTGCTCCTCAGTTTGGATGCCTGTGTGTTTGCAAGCGTGCGACCGTGCGTGCGTGCCGAGTGCCTGATGGGAAACAAAAGACAAGGCACTTTCTTCCACTGTATCTCCAGGATTTCCTTGACGCAGGTGTTCATGTAACCTGGGTAGATATTAATAATAAAATTAACACATGGAGAACAACTGTGACGTGATGAAAAGTAACCACTTAAGGGAGACAAAAATGTAAATATTTTGGTAGTAGGAGATTGAATGTTTTCATGAAATAATTCACCATGTGATATCGTCGCTCAACTCACAATAAAGAAACCATGGAAGCACTGCACAGCTGTTTCATCCTTGTTCAGAGCCTGCCCGGTAGCGTAATGGCCAAGGCGTTCGACTCAGAATCGTTCATCCCGGGTTCGTGTCCCAGTTCGAGCGCGGTGGATATGATTCCTAACAAGGATGAAACAGCTGTACAGCGAGTGCTCCCTTCCATGGTTTTTTTATGGTCAGTTGAGCGATCATATCACATGGTGAATTATTTCATGAAAAATATAAGTGTTCGAATTCGTACTGCGCAAAAAAGAGTAACTTTAAATCACATCATGATTTGGCAGATACTGACAATCTGCGATCAGCATGCGTCCACGTTTCCAACACTTGTGATGTGACTTGTTTGTGTATGCACACATTTTTTGTTTGTTTGACAAATGTCTGGCTTTGTCTTTTTGATTGAGACTGGTCCGTGACGGTGGTGACAATGGTAATTTTATCAATTCATAAATAAATCAGAAATGAATAATCCTCATAACCACAGAAGATTTCCGCAGTAAATTCTCTATCGTCCAGCTCACAATTTGCCAAACATCAGATAAATAGCGACGGGCTTATGACCCGGTAGCTGCTGAGTCGCTTTTTAAAAAACAGCGAATAATTCTACAGGACAGGAAGAACTAATCTATAATGCCAGAATTAGAGCCTCCAAGAAAACTGCTGAATCCGAAGCCATATTTTATCTTAATCCAAATGCACACATATTCAACAAACATCGGAGTGATTGGTGACGCGACCTCGGCAATTGCTTTATAACTGCATTATCAGGTTCGTTTTCCATTGACCTAAATTGAATTCGGCAAACGTAAACCTTATGGTTTATTGTCCATCGAATGGCGAAAATTGCAAATGCCAATCTGATCTTACGATCATCGTTTGTCATTAGCTGACAATTTTGAATCAAAACTTAATATCATTCTACTATCTTTTGCTGTAAAGATTTCTTATTTTTCAGAGTTGTCATAGTAGGTTCAACAAGCTTTGTTCATGACAATTGGAAAATCACTAAGTCGGACTTGGGAACCTGGAACTGCAAACCTAACTTGGAAATCTTGCAATGCAGCCAACTTTGCTGGAGTGGGCGGAACGCAGTGCACAAAACTATTACAGCTAGAATGGCCTAGATGTTACAGTATAATCAATGATGATGATATCAGTAATTACTCCGAATGGTTTAGATCCGTCAGACCAGAGATGCAGTTGGCCATCTGTTTTTTGTGACCGTTGCCATGGAGCATAGGAAAGAAAAACTATTATAGTTCAGGCAAACTTAATTTGGAGTTCATACATGATTTTGTCTGAGATGTTTACTGCTGTGAGTAACAAAAATTAATCACCAAGTCATATAGACCGACTGTAAACGTCAATGAGCCCTGTGTATTTTACATTTCACAGGCACCTAGGTCGTGGCAGGGATCGAATATTGCAATTAAGTAAGCAAAAATGAGCATCACAGAAGGACCCTTTGTTTCGCCGAAAATTAATTGAGCCATGAGACAAAAGAAATGTCAAGTGTTGTACACTTTTCCATCTCTTCAGCAATTCGGAATATAGTCAGTGCTGAATATATACATTTTCAATGAGACTGTTCATGCATTGAAGGCTCTATGTCAACGTTTCGTAAACGATCGACAATTTTCATCTCAAACCCCAATACTTTACTTTTTTGCCGTTCACATTTGAGCATTTTCTGCTCCCCTCAGGCAGCCACTACCCCAAAATATTAGGCAGATTTGCTTATCCTGAAGCATTCACCGTTTAAACCCACCAAAAAATGAACTTGCACGGACAGTACGACAGATGAAAAAATTGCTCCCATCAGCGAATGATACTTTACACGATAAACAAAATTCTTAAAGATAGAATTCCCAAGTTCAAATTACTTGCAGGGACGGAGATCACGGAAACTAGTTATGGTCCGTAAATTTTAAGTTAACGAAATTCTTTCACTGGTTTTGTTGTCTACCTCGAGGATGCAAAAATTGGATTTTCATTGTTCGATTAAATTGTATATTAATCAAATGAGTTTTGAGTTGAAAAAAATGGCGAAGACCGTTTGAGTTGGGGTACAAAGATGGAGTATGTTGTCAGAGGATCTTCGCTTTTCGACCGTTTTCGCAGTGCTTTACAAACATGCCTTTGAACAGCGATTGGAGCCATGGGGAATCAAGTTTTGCGCTTCCGACTCGAGAGAGGCAAGGCACTATTTTCCTGCAGTCTGCTCTGTTCAACAAAACCCGAAACCCTTTAGAATTCAAGTCCTTACTACCAAAGAGGTGAAAAATCCTCTGCCGATAAATCAAAGCTATGAGACACACTCAACCAGAGTTTGTTCCGTTTGGTGATATGCAACACGTAACCCATGATAATAAAACTTGAGCTGACAGAAAATATTCCCTTTTTATGCATGATTGGGAGAATCGGGTTTGATTATTGAATTCCTCAACACACGAGATTCATTAGAAAGATCTATTAGTAGGTGAACTAATTTCCATGCGATTAAGATTTGTCTAACACTAGCCTCATTTGGATACACGTTTTTTGTAAACTCTGTTCATCATAATGTGTTGATCTCACAAAAATATACTATAGACAAGCAACTCAAAGTCTGACCATCTTGCTTCGTGGTCTAGTGATAGAAATCGTGAATTACTGATAGCCTCATCAGAATTAAACAAGTCAGGATATGAGATGATCAATGTATGGTATGGGATTTACTCTTACATGGTGCAACGGGAAAGAAATTTTCCCCAGATTGGTTTGAGTAATGAGATGAACAATCACCACAAGGAAGAAAAACAAATTAAGCACTTAAACGGATTAGCAATACGGCCACAAATATCGTCAACTACAACATATATATATATATGCAAAAATATATATTTTTTGAGATTGCATATTTCTGATAACTATGCTCACATTTTTCGCACGGTAGATACCTCAGTTGGCAATTCGTTTGGTATTCCTGTTTAGAGAAGAGATTTCGGAGGCACTCGAGATATCAGCAAATTAATTTTTACCTGTAATGCTGTCTGAACATTTTTCTGTTTTTCAGTGAGTGCAACACGTGAAGCGTCTAATCTTTTGACATACTTCGAACGAATTTCGATCCCGGTTCACTTAACGTCACGATTACAGCTGTTCAGTTTTTCAATCTGAGATTGTTCTGTAGAATTTATGGCAGAAATTCAACCACTAGTAACGATAATAACCAAAGCGACGACAAGCCAATGATACATTGCCCACGGAACTTCTATCGGCTGAAGTCACGAAATCTTAATCTATCGACGAACAGTTTACATTAAATTATTCCAACTACACCGACTCGTCTCATATTGCTTCATATTTTGCTTTCATTTTATCCTCGACGGATGTTCGTGCACGGCTGTCCGAACGAGGATTGCGTCTGTTCAGAGACTTCCGAAATGTGACAGTGAAAAGAGATCAGTGCAAGAGATCTACGTAACGATCCCTCTAATTTGACAATTCAAACATCATCCGAATGATCCAAGTAGTTGGTGATCTAATTAAGTGTTCAGCTTGCCAAAAATCTTTACTTTTCTATACTTTTTGAGGATGAGGTCGGTCATGTACACTTGGTAAATCGTGATATCGCAGGAGTCAAAAATCCTTATGAACCACTAAGTCCATGTATCGTAAAAATTTCTTATTCTACGTCATGCCATACATCACGTCTCCTTAGCTACCTATCAGTTAACTATCTGTTATTATTTCTTCTTTTTAGGAGATTGGTTTGGTTTAAGTAAGTCTATTTAGCTGATTCATTTAGTGAAACGTGACGAACGTCCAAACCTTTCTCTAAGCTTCCTAAACGCAGTCCAATTTCACTAGGATTTGCTTTGTGTTTTATCAGGTCGACGAGTTAAAACTAGTTTCCTTCAATTTAAGACCAGCTAATCGTTAAACAGTGCCATCTTCTGGTCTAGTCAGCCTGTTGTTCGTTCAGCTGCTTTTAGTGTTTGGTTTTTTTTGTCTGTTTCTTGTATCAGACTTCTTGGATTCGTATCCATGCATCACATTTCAAGCCCAAGCCGCTTTTGCTCTTTGCAACGTCCGGAAAAGACTGTACTAATAACTGCAATTCAGCATTAGCCTTTCCTAGGATTAACCACTCCACATAATACATCACAGTTTTCATGTGGTTAGGTAAAACTCATCGTGTGTTAGCATCCTCTACTTAACTAACGCCTACCGTAAGGTTCCTCCTCTATCACATTAACTCGGGTTAAACGTTTCTCACCCTGGTTTAACTTCTACTGTTTTTGTCACTTTCGTCATTATCGTTCCTTTTGTTGTCGCTGTGGTGACAGTTGTTGTGATCAGCCCTTAAAAAGTTACACACTCCGAGTGTGCACTTCCTATATTGGATTTGACTCAACTTCACTCATCTTCCGTCTTAGTCTCTTTATCATACCACTGCTTTATTATGGCTTGAATTTAACTGACTTGTTTTGTTTGCCCGTCGATAGGATTTGATCTATTCATGTCACACGACTATCCATTAGGCCTTCTTTTGCTGCGCCCGGGTCGCTCAATCACTGAACAAACGTTGGCTGATTTGGACTTAAAACAAGAAAATTAAATGAGTTCCCCGACTTTGTCCACGAAGCGGAACACACGCGGGTGTAACATTCCACAATCTTTCGTGCACTCTGTAACAATGCTTAGAGCCAATAAGTTTGATCACACTCCTGCTGACTCCACCGGTATTTTAAACCGCCATGGAACGTTGGCAGTATTTTCGTCAACTCGAGTGCAAATGGGTGTAAAATTAGTGCATGCCGAATTGCAAATTGATCATTTAAGACCGTGCAAAATTTTGAATTACTTTCCACAATCGTTCATGTAGCATTTGCAGGATATTTTACTCCCGGACTGATATGAAAAGCAAGCACAGTACAGACCGTTGAACCCACCTTTCGGACGCTTACGTGCCTGACTGCTCGATTTAGTCACCCGACCATCTGTTTGACACAATCTATGAGTGGGCAGCCCAAGCACTGCGGTTGAATGTTCCATTTCTGAAGGCCGAGGGGAGCAAAAAATACTGGGTTCACTTTTATGGGCCATAGAAATTTATGGGTTGCCTCAGGATTGACTGATACGTTTCCCAAAGCCTCTAAAGACCTCATTCTTCAAAATAATGCTGCAATTTTGAAACATTGCGCAACATGTAACGTTCTTTTTTGCGGTGCAAGCAAAGCGGACATCACAGTATTTAATTTAACTTGTTCCGTGTTCAATACTGAGATTAACAATTTCAAGCCAGCTGAAGGCATTTGAACAGAAGAACTGAAATCTGTTTATAATGGGTGTAGAAATCCTTTCCATAAAGCACTTGGGTTTACCTCAAGCAAGTTGTATTAACTAATCAAAAATAAGAGCAGTGTATAGTCCAAAGAAAAATGACGTTGAAATCGTGCTACGAAAAATCCTGGAAGACAAACAGCTGAGATTAGTGGGAAGAATATGAAACACCAAAGCGTTTAGGAACTCTGATAACACTGGAATACGACTTAATAAGCATAGGAGCTCTTTCTTCGTATTAGTCAATCTTGCGAATGTGGGTTGTGAACAGACGAAAACTGCATACATTTACGTTTTGATCGTCGTGTATGTACGTGGTGCCTACAGGTTTCAAATTCATATTCATTAGGGATTACGGTAATCAAATGGTTGGCGAATCAAAAAACATTTTGGGTCGGACCAGGAATTGAAATAGTCAAATGTAATTCAATGGCCACCGCATTCATATTTTTTTGAGTGCTAATCTAGTTTGCTTTAAGCAAAATAATGTATGTATCACTATGAAATGGCAAAGCACATGGTTTATTAAATAAAATGACAATAAGAGAAGGCTAGCCATCAGTTTATCAATCAATGGAGTATAAACAAGGCAGATATTGTGGTATGAAAACAGACAATGCTAGAAAGTTGCGTCGATTTTTAAAAAAAAGAGCGTTACTAGTTCACCAGCAAAACGACTGACAAAATGGAATGATGGATGGGGTGAACTATCTGTAAAGTGAAGTTTTCATGATGTTAAATCAGATGCATTTCACCGTTGTTTGGCATTCATCGAAAAGTAAGTCCTACGTGTACATAGGTTTGCGACCGTTAATTACAGGATCAAATAGTAAAGTGTTGGTAACTATGCTCTTTCGGAGATCGAGGAAAAAATTCCTCAAAAAAGTCAGCGAGAACCAATTGCCATTTCTTAGCAAGCTGTCCTGAACTCAGGTAAAACCCCGACCTGTTCAAGCTCTCAGGAAAACTGTAACTATCTGAAGTCATGTTTTATGTATTAGTCAAAGCAGCTGGCATGTTTTTGTAAGCAGGCACGCCTGTGGATATAGCCGGTGCCGCGGTTTATGCTAGTGATCAAATGGGCTTATCCAGTATATAAATAAATATAAATATATATATATATATATATATATATATATATATATATATATCCGAAGCGGCCGAACGCATCCTGCGTCCACGAGATACCACAATCGTCCACAAACCGATCGGCACCCTGAAATCTACTCTATTCAACGGAAAAGATCGCGTCGACTAGCACGACCAATCAGGGGTAGGTTATGCCATTCCTTGCCTCGGATGTGACAAACAATATGTCGATGAGACAGGCAAACAATTACGCACACGCTTGCACGAACATAGCTTAGCCCTACGAGCGCTGACCCACACTCGCAGATATGGAACCATAGTGCACAAACAGACCATAAGGTCAACAGCAACAATGCAAAGGTAGTCAGCCGGGCAAACAGAAAGGGAGAGCGACTGATTCTTGAAGCCCTCCGCTCGGCATGTCGAGATTGACAAACATTACGTCATCTTTCTTAACAAGACCCGGATGCAGAATAGAGAGACAAACAGGCGGACAGAGCACAAAACCGAACGGAACTAGCGATCCCATTCAATCGCTCATTCACGTTTGACAACGAGTCCTAGTTTGGATCGAAACGTCACGATAAACGTATTAACTCAGTGTACTCCTTCTCAACTCTAAAATATATATGTATATATATACAGAGGGGTGTGGATATGTGGTTGGCCAGTTGTGATGGTTGACTGGATTACTGACTACGTATCACGCTCTGACCTGATTTGGACCCGAATACCCTTCCTCGAATTTGAGCAAAAAGAACGGTCTAACAGGCCCAACAAGCTAGTTTTTAGCCATTCGTATTTGTCATGACCAAGTATAAATGCGCACGAGCTCCGTGATCTTGCCAGAGCATTTCACAACCGGCCAACGGATAAGCGTACGTTTACACATGTTGGAAAAACACAATGGTCTTGTACACATGATATTCATCGACTTAATTTTCTTCCAACAGACTTGTTTAATTAGAACTCGTCTTTTTGACAATACACCTACAATCCATTTGGCTTATTGTCCCTAAAGGGAAGTTGGTAAGGCGGAGAATCGCAAGTAATTCCGTGCATATCCCAACTCTGTCCAAATATAATTTAGCTGCGCACGTGACCCCAGTTTGAAGAGACTAGTAGGTCGCTGGGTGGCCAACCGAACCAATTCTCGTGTGTTTCGATCCCCTAGCTTCGACTGCGATTGACCAGGGAAAAGAGCAATTTTCTGGTAACTGAAAGTTCGGTGATTCAACCTCAGCTGGCGTAGATCACTACTGAAAAGGAAGATCTTAACAGACTTGCAAGACAAAATTACTACTGGTTAAGTATTCCCTGAGCTAAATGGTGATTCTGCACAAAATAGTAACACAAGGGAAAACTTATTAGCATAGCCGAAGTCAGTAGCGTTCTCTGAATAGCCGAACTGGGCCTGGTAAGTAAGTTTTTATATCGTAAATTTTAGAACAAAATTGTTCGACAGTTTTCTCTGAAATGAGAGAAAATGTTCTGTTGGACCATTAAAAGTAATGGCCACTTCACACGCATAAAACATGTGGTTACGTGAATCAGAAGGCGACTTATGTTGACCCTACATAATATGCTTGCCTAATATGAGGCCTCATTATATCCAGCTGACTTGGAAATCGTAGGTTAACGACTATTACTTCGATTAGATTGAAGTCCGCAGAACCTGTAGACACTAGGTGGCCTTCTATTGCATTCGTCCTGAACGAGAAGCTTCCTGAAGTGCACATGCACACCGCATAGAATCTTTCTGGTTGCAAAATGTAGCACCGTTGAGCAAAATCCTATCAGGGATGAACCAGATAGTACAGTTTTATCATACATACTACACCTCACTTCATTCCTCCTAAAATTCAGTAATTGCACTGCTGATGTCTGCAGTAAAATTGTCATCTGAACTGTCCAAACATTGACGACCAGATTGGATAGCACAGTTCCGGCGTGATGGGCATGGAGTAGTAAAGAAAATTCTGAAGCACAGGCTTGCCCAAAGTGACACCAGATCGGACTTACTTGGTGGGTCCAATTTCTTGATGAAATTCGAACTTTCGTGAAAAGAAAAGCAGTGGATCCTAAGATGGCCATGATCAACAACGTGTACCTGCAAGTAGCAATAAGTGTTATTTTCCCAACTTATTTTTTGTTGTCTGCTTAAATACGACTGTACCTTTGATTCCATATTCTGTTGAACAGAGATGACCTAATTCTTAGGTTATGTCCTTAACAGACGAATACAAATAGGGAACAAAAAACTAAGTTTGCTTTTGCGGTCACCGATCACAGCTGCGCTCGCCATGTGAGACTTATTTTCCAAACGGTTGCTTAGCATGTTGAAAATCCAGGAAAATGTTTTTTTGCTTTTCCGTGACATTTTACAAGCGCTGATGTTGGAAAAATGTTCAGTTATCTCAGCACTGCTAATAAACATAGCAGTCAGTCCTAAGTCAATTGAATCAACGCATTGCAAAATAAATATGGACTTATCATACTAATAACGTATAACTTCTCTTCCTCTTATTCGTATTCATGGCATTTATGATTGACATGAAAGAAGCTGTTCGAAATAGATAACACAAGGCAGCCACTCAAGTGATCTGCTTTTTCAAAAGTATGAAACCAAAGATTTAGTTAAATCATCGATTCGGTGATTAACATCAGTGTCATTTTGCAAAGAAGCTGTGGGTTTTTAGTAGCCATTTTATTTTCACTAGTAAAGACCTGCAAACAGTTGCATATACTCCTGGAACCAGGCCTTCTGATTATTCCTCTTACGAATCTGAAGCAGTTGAAAGTGGCAGGGCCGATAATGAACAGGACTGAGTGAGTATGTACATCGATAATTTTGCCAACTAGTTACAAAGAAGCAGTCTGACATGATAAAGAGCCGTACACATTAGGATCAATAACCATGAGAAGAAAAGATTTTCTTACCAATTTATGCATACCAAGCAATCCAACCTGATGTGAATGGCTGAACAGCTTTGACTGCGCTTGTGTTTCCTTCCTGAGCATAATTGTGTCGTATTATGATCACCTACATTCACTCACGGGTTGACTATTCTGCTCCAACTGACTGGTACAGTGATCCTAATAAAGACCGTCTGACAATCTTCGAAGTGTAAGAACCGGAATCACTCACATTCTCATCAATCTTTCATGCACTGAAATATTAGTGGAGCATCAAAACAGTAGGCACGTTTCTCGATTTCCTCTTTGTAAGTAAGTGAAATTTGTAGTGCCCAGCACCGACAAGTATTAGCATCATTAAAATGGGTGAATGAATACTACTCCAAACAAACTGCATTCCTTTTTTAGGCCGCCGAATAAGCTGCTTGAGATGGTCAGTTCCGCTTTACATTTTGTCAGCGAACGGTACGAAAGGAATACGAAATTCGATTCAAGGATGCGAATAACTCAGGGTTCATACAAATAAAGTCAATCAGTAACGAAAACGCTGGAATGGACACAGAGACACCGGAAAATTGCCGAAAAGAAAATTCCAATCTCCCGTATACGATTGTTATTTTCTTCGCGTCACACCAGAAAACGCAACTACCCAGTTTGTGTAATTAATTTGTAGCTCCCAGTGCAGACAGTAATATGTGGAAAAACTCGTTGGCGCCATCTGACATTCGACGGTGGTCATCCTTTTATCAGACTTGACTGCACGGAGACCCACTAATTACTGCAGTGTCAAGTGAAAGCATCTGCGTGCCATATTATCGAAGACGACAACCAGGTCAGGATGAGTGGCATGTCCTCCTGGATTTCGTATGTACAGCGGAGACCTAGGCAAAATATATTTTCGAAAGGCATGTGACTCCGTTTTGGTTCACTTTTGCTTGGCTCTACAACTGAGAAGAAAACAGGGTCTTCTTGCATCCTCCGGGAGGGAAATATGTTTCATTGTCTGTATTTTGTTTTTCCCTTTGAGAATACACCAGATTCTTGATTTTGCCTCCGTATGACTGAAATAACTGACCGTGTATTTTGACTAATTTAATGAAGTTTTTGGATCCTCAAGTAGGCCAAATGACTGGCGAATTCATTCATTATGAGTTTGAGCTGAAGGAAAAGTTCTCCCAAGTTTGGTAGCCAGGAATATCTCAATAACATCTAACTGGTACTGGATATGCTTCTCAATGAGTACTCTTTTAAAATAAAAACCGGAGAAATTAAATGCTTACCTTCGAAACTGCACTAGGATACTGTTCAAAGTGTAATGTGAATTCTTTTATTTGATACATGATGCTTATGCTGCACTCTAGATGCTTTCTGACAGGTATGTACCGCTTCACCAAACATGATTCAGACAGTCATCAGATTAAAGAAACAGTCATAGCTTTCAAGGACGTTATAGGACTTGCAAAGGTGCCCTCTAATTCTCGGCCTTATTCTTTTAAAGGCTAAGTACTGTCGGGCAAGAGTTCGTTTCAATGGCAGGACTTGGCTGTATGGTTGATGATCGGTGTAATTAAATGAACTCTGATGAAGGTGAAATCAGGCAATGATCAATCGACTAGCCATCCGCCACCAAGGGTCATCAGGTTGGTGGCATATCGAAACGAAACAAAATTGATTCTGCTCTTCTCGCTCAAATTAAGCCGACATTTTGTCAATGCATTGCGCCTGGATGATCGCAGAAATCTGAATCCGGCGGAAGCATGGAACTCTGTTCAAGGGTATCACATACATATTTCTCGGCTCAATTACACAGGGCTTTTTCTATCCCCAAAACAAGGCAAGCACCCTTTTGCAGTTACTTTCAAAAGCCATTTTAAGAAAAATATTTCAATGAGAAAACGAAAGCAAATATTCCATTTGTGAAAATGTTTTCATGCGTGAAATTTTGAAGGTTAGTAGTTCAAATCAAACTGACATGGAAAAAAGTGAGCTAGCAAGTTTTCTCAGCCTTTGATGACTACTCTGATTCTTGACCCAGACATAAGCAAACCATGAATTTCGTTTTCGTTCGTCAAGTAATCTCATTCGCTAATATAAGAATGACAGTAGACTGCGAGAACCCCTATGATATCACAACAGTTCAAGTCCCATATAGATGAGATTTGTTTTGTTTCAAGCCTCTGAAAGCAGGAATAATATCGGCATTTTACACAACGCTCAGATAGACGCATTATCCGATGCTATGCGAACTAGAAAAACCAATCCAAACGGTTTGGTACAACTGGCGTCAGATTTACTAGTTTTCTGCTGACTATCTCCTGTGGAATTAGAAGGAAAACTCAAGTAAGCAGCATTTCACAACAGTTCTCTTAGGTCCGTTTGGAGTGTTTTGGAAATCCAGTTCACTGGACGAGTCAAGAACCGGTTTCATTATGTAATGTACTTGAGTACCCGTTTTGAATAGCACTCCTTAGCAATATTCGACATATCCCAGGTGCTTGGCATTAGTTCATCTGGACTCACAATCATCCCACAAATCGGTTTCCAGTACATGTCACCTGACAAAACGATCATGCGTTTGGCAGGATTCGTCATGTGCGGATGTGATCCCCTAACTTAGGGAAAGTGCGTTTTCCTCCTACATAATTCGCACGTGTATATCCATTTGATTGACCTTGGAATACGGGATTTTCCATGTCCAGACTCACTCCAGTGATGATGTTATAACGCTCAAGGTGTCCGTTAGACATGGCGTAATTAAAACCCAAGTGGATTGTGTACATTGTCATAGAGCTCAAACTTCCGCGTCCGCTCAGGTGATGCCTAAAAATAGGGTTCAGCGAGGATGGCCACCAATTTTCAGTAACGTAATAAGACAGGGAACAGGAAATCAGCTGATATTTGGGGTTTGTTGCGTTCTCAACTGCAATAATTGCTTGCAGACTTATGTAAGAACTTCTGAAGCCGTTATTACCTGCTGTTGACCGAAAACTGCCGTAACCTGATATGATTTCAACTGTTTAAACCAAGGATCACCACTGCAAGCAAAGATCATTTAAAAGCACAATGACTGAAACAGTGCTTCAAAATGTGATGTCTGCACATTGCATGCATTCCACATTTCTGGTGCAACTTGGTCAAGTTGTGGAAGCTTTGTCATTTTTTCAGTCAAGTTGATTGGTACTGAGTCCACCACGGCCTGACCAATCTGCTCCCGTCCAAGAAATAGAAACTGAAAAATTAAAACGTGTCCAAGTAAACTGAGTTGCATGTTACTTCAGTTACAGCGTTTGAATGCATAGAAAAATCTATGATGACAAAAGGCAGCAGATGATTTGTGTATGCTTTTATGTGCGAACAAGTAAATATTTCTAACAGAACCTTAAACAGGACGCCGAGATTAATTAAGTAATATCCGAAGTAAAAGGTGATCAGCCGATTAGCATTACGGTGGGAAAATTTCCGTGAGCTGGATAGTTATGGATAATTATGTCAGATGGCCTTACCATAGATTTCGTCAGTACAATAGGGAAGGCATTTAATCGATTTGGTAATAAGCCTGATATATTCAAGTTCACAGCAGCACGTCCTCGGTCGTACCTCGAAGTCAGACCATCCATGTCCGTCAATTAGCACTCGTTGTTTCAAAGTCTGCTTGAAAGAAACACACTTGCAGTTTTTAAAGCACTTTTTGATTTAGACTTTGTCCTACTTCCATAAGAGCCCTAACCGGGCGATTGAGCCACTAGGTTTATACGAATACCTGGCGTCGGTCACATGTTTCCATCAAGTCCTGCCGTAGGAGTAGTTGCATTTGATACTGCCACTATGGGAATCACTAATTATTGAAAATACAGTTTGAACATAACTTCAAAATCTATTGACGGTACTGGTCAAATACAATTTGCCTGAAGCTGGTCGACTATCCGGTGCTCGTTTCGGCAAGTATAATTAATTGTCGTCTTTTTTAATTGACATTTTAAAAAACAACAGCAACATACGGTCAGTCATAAGTGCTGCAGGCTTCAAGGTGAACAAGCCTAGTTAGACAAGCTAGTGCCAAAGAAGAGCGGTTTTACGAACAATGCATAGTTCAAAGCATCACGATGGACCAATTCAAGCTGATCCCCAATAATCTCGTTTATTCCGTGTGTAGCATAGATTTAGAACATGCGACCGGATGAACTTCGAGGTCAGATACACTTGCGTATCTCAAAATATACGTTGCCAGATACTGGGACTGATTCTTTGTAACGGACGCAGCCCGATCCTCTGTCGATTTGTTTTTGATCTACTTTTGAACCTATCATCCGATATTCTATTTAATAATGAAACAACAAGAAGTTAGTCTGAGCCAGAACAAAGCTACCAGGTTGGGAAGTTAGCTAGCGCTGGGAGCATTCGAACTGGCGAACAATTGACTGAAATGCCATGATATTTACTGCTTGAACATAGCCGATGACAATAACAACGTTTTTTTGTGCTCACCGATCCAGGACACTATCCGATCAAATAATTTGCAAAGCGTTTGATCAGAACTAAACATGCAAACAATGAATGTGCTTTAAAAGCATCGGCCAAATGTTTTTTCAGTAAGAACCCTGCGCAAAATTGGAATGGGGGCATTCATAGAAATTCAGAGTAAATATAAAAACACATCTGAACCACCTTTGACGAGGGTGCCAGTGATATTTTGACAGTAAAGAAAGTTGATAAGGGTGATACAGTGTGTGGAAATTGAAACGAATTCCGCGTGAGTACGTATCATTTATTACGGTCTCCATCTTCTCTCATTCCACAGCACACTCCAACTTTATCCACTGACAGAACATTTCTCTTCATTATTGCTGTAAGTGTCATACACTGGGACAATATGTCCATCAAAATAGGTCATTTTACCAAATTACACATTTGCATGCAATTTGTCCAAGCTGCATCTGTCTTAATCGAAACTTAATACCCTGCACTGAATGAAACAGCTTAAAGCCAATGGACGCTTTTGAATTATGCATTTAAGCCAAGGGAAATGCTGATTCATTCTCCAAAAAGACCGTTTGGCCCAACGAATACAATATTTCCTTGGCAAATTTGAATGGAAAAAGACAAAAGCCTCTGTGCAAAATGCATCCGGTCCATTTGGCTAAATCTGTACACGTGCAAATCGCAGCCAATCTGATCACTTCTCAGTTAGTGAAGGTAATCAATGGAGGCGAAAGTAGCATTGCGGTGAACAGTTAATCCTATAATAGAAACAAACAAGGATAGCTGGTAGGAGAGTAAATAAATATCTTAATAAACAAATGCAGATTCTAAACTGATTTTCTTTTCAATCTGTCTGCAACGTCTGTTTCTCGGGGATGGTTAAAACTATGTGTATTTGAGCAACCTTGGGATTGCTGTTTGGCCTATAACCTTAAAAAGGTTGTTCGGAGTCACGAGGTGTTTTCGCACAGTTATGTTTTGCACAATTGGTGAACAGGTAACTTCATGTAGAAATGATTCCACAAATGAATATGCTCTCAGATTCTCCAGTACAAAGACTTCCTTGTTCAGCTCCTATAAACCACTGGAAATCCTCATGTGAATGGTGGGAAACGGTTGGATTTGCTGCTAGTGACCTTTTTACCGAGAGTGCTAATGCCCGTATTATTGAACATATGATGCTTGGGTGATCCTCGTAATCAGCAATTTTGATGACCGAACTGATGCGCTTATAAACTTGAAGAGTAAAATGAGCACAGCTGAAAAGCCCTCGTAAAACAATTTCCTTTTTTCTCGCCTTCTTGTGACCCACGCAAATCAGGCCTTGGAGCAGAGTATTTCTGAAAGAACTTCTATCTCAGAGTTGAGGCCAGTATTTCGTACTAACTATTAATTGCAAATTAAGTACTAATTTTTCGTTTCCGCAGGAAACGGTGTTAAAGGCACTTAAATGGAATACGCAAATTACTTCAATGCACTGAGCAAATCCAAATGTGTCAAGCAAAGAATGTTTTTTGATAGTTTTGTGAATAACGTAAATAGTTTCAAACATTCGTGAGGTTCTCAATTTTGACCGCGTTGATTGAACTGATTAGTCATATTTCCTATAGTAATCTATTTTCTTAACGACCATGCCCTTGTACATGTTGAAATCTTTAAAATGTCAAAAACTTCATTGGTTATGGGAAATTCCTTGAAAAGTTTCCCTGACCACATTGAGAAAACACCGTTTGATGAACAAGTTCGTTTTCAGTGATTCGTGCTCATACTATTACATATCAATTTATTAGAGAAAATTTTAAGACGAATTGGATCAGTCAAATAAAGGTGGACGGAGAATGGATTTGTAGTGTTGCATGCATAGCCGGAATACAAAATAACGGCACCTGAATGCAACGCAAGCTTTCCGGACCCTGTATGAGGTCAGGGGTAGACAGTGTACAGTGGCAAATGGTTGCCTCCTGAGCACTGTTGAAGCTGTCGCGATCCGTGTTCACAGTCCTCCACTGTGTACTCAAAATAATTTTTGTCTGCCCTTCAAATCCCCTAGCCCACCCTCCGATCTTATGCGAATCACAGACCACAAAACAATTAACACGACAGGTTCATTTGTACTTGAGTTATTCAATAACATCACAAATCGATTCCCAGACCATTTTCATCTAACCAATCCAATCCCTCACAGAAAAATCCGTCATAATGTGTTCTGACATAGTAACATGTGTACGAATCATTAAAAACGAATTTACTGAAGATTGCCAATGAGTTCCCTCGTTCATTTTGCACCAGATAACCGAGACTCAAACAGAACTGTATGGTGCTTTACGATACACCGTTCGGGAAGCGAGTAACATTTAAATTTTCATACCAAAGATTTTTCCCAAATCAGCCAATTTTAAATTAGCCGCTGTTTAAAAAGTTATCATGGCCAATTTCCCCAAGCGAAATTAGGTTTCCTTATTCAGGAGAATTTTTCTTCAATAAATTTTGTTACATCCTGATGCTTTCGACTTTTGGTTAAGTTCGAAAGTCCCGACTTTCACCGTCCTGATTGTTTATGCCAGAAAAGAAATTCCGGTGCTGGTTTGGCAACTTATTTCAAGTTTCGTGGTTTTATCTTTAGGTATGCTGCCTACATAGAGCCCCGATAAACTCGACTGTTTTTCAGAAGAATGCAGAGTGCGATTTCTCAGCAGCGTACAACGTAAATATTCAACCTTCATGCACGGTTAATGGTGTTCTCGTGTTTGTTGATACCTCTATATCCGAAATGACAGAACGCGAAACCACTGTTCACGTTGTCTTTAGTGTTTTCGTTCACTCGGAAATTTATTTCATGAAATACTTGGTTCCAAATGACGCTGGATTCTAAAATTGGTAGAAAATGCAATCTGCTACTCGCTTTCAAGCGATGCGCAGGCTTTCTTTGGTAAATAAAATGCACCTACAAATAAGTCCGAATATGTTACCATTAAAACCTTCAAAATTCTATTAGCTAACACACTGTGCTAAGTATATTTGGTCAAACGACTTTAGCGCCGTTCAAAACCGGCGCCCAACAGACAATCTAGTTTTGTTGGTAGAACTGATTCCTGCAACCCCATTGTCTGTATGTTTCCCGTCCGTTTGCCGTAAAATCGAAAATCTCGTTTTGACATCACCTCTACATAAGATGAAATTTACGTACAGCTTATTAAGTGTTCACCCCAATGATTAAAGCTAAAAAATCAGTTTAAGTTATTGGAAATTTTTGGCTTGTAAAACCTAAACAGCCTTCTAGCGAACTCCAAAACTACTAAAAATTTGATCCATCTCATGTGGACATTTTGATGAGCAAAAGCAGTCATGACAGGTGCGGAATACAACTGAAAGGCTTTAAGATGTCCGTCCCGTACCCAGGGCATCGAAAAGCCTGATTTCAAATTCCATCACTTATTCTGTTCTACATCACAGCTGACCATATCATTGCCAAGTTTTCTTTGAGCATCTCTAAAAATCCTCAGTAAGTTTGAAATAAACCACAGCAAAGAAGGAGTTGAATTATAAACAGTGAATTCTGAAAATCTGCTGGTGATGATGGACTTCAAACGGCAATCCTAATTGAGTATACCGTGCGGTAATTAGTTGAGATCTCTACGAACCTTATCAACAAAGGCACCTAGGCTTTAGCCATCCTCGACAAGTAACTTCAACTCTACGAATAGTGTGAACTAGAAATCAATTTAGAAGCTGCATTTGCTTATTGGGATATCTATCTACTCTCCTACCAGCTATCCTTGTTTGTTTCTATTATAGGATTAACTGTTCACCGCAATGCTACTTTCGCCTCCATTGATTACCTTCACTAACTGAGAAGTGATCAGATTGGCTGCGATTTGCACGTGTACAGATTTAGCCAAATGGACCGGGTGCATTTTGCACAGAGAGGCTTTTGTCACTTTCTCATTCGAATTTGGGACTAGAAACCGCTCTTTTCGAATTAGTCAACGGTGTTTGTGAGGGGAGTAATTGATTATTTGGAAACATTAGTAAGTTTCGCGATGTTTTATTCACAGCAACATTTGCCCCTTCACTGGGACCCGGGTATCAATTTAAATGATTTCGGAAATATCTACTTTAGTCAGGTGCATAACGTAATCATTTGTGCCGACTCTTTGGCACTACGGTGAAGTGGTATCAGTTTATCATTCATCTTAACGGTATAATTTTAGGGTCACGGAACAATCAAAGCAATACAAATACAGATCCTTCAGAAGGTATTTGAATGCTTGCGAAAGGAAATTTGCTCACTATGCAGAAATGAGTAGTGGTTGCGTGGCTCTCGGTAGTGCTTTTTCGACAGCCTTATTAGAAGGATGACTTGCTTTCTTAAGAGACGAGACAGCCGAAATCTAAAGATAGACTCATTAAAATTGTCTGCGTTTCTGTTCTTTCTGGATCAATAAGCACGGAACTCCCCGAAATTCGACATAATCCAACTACCCTAAACATTACCACTTATAGATGTATTAGATTGCAATAGTTTCTTTCCAGTAGGTAATAGTCTTCAATCGTGAATTTGCCTATTCATATCTCTGTTCACTATCCTTACAATACGATATCTTTAACCTGACCAAACTCAGCCAGTATCGACCTTGCAAAACTGATCAAACGCCGACGGCGACCCCCCACAGAGTGTGCTTGACAGGCTTGGAAATAATTTACAGCTTATCACCAAAAATTAAATGAAAAGCAACCCTGAAACAGGATTAGATGAAAGCTACCCACGAGCCAGTCACATTTTTGTGAAAATTATGTTGATGTACACTAAGGTACCAAAAAAGTGAGTTGTATTGCGTTGCACTATGTAACAAATTTCTTTCGACAAGTAAGAAATCAAAAGGTTAAGAAGATAAATTGGCCGTGCTAGACGCGAAGCAAGGTACAGAGTAGAGGAACAACTTTAAACTTTCTTAATCACAATTAGTTCGACAAACGAGGTAATGGGATGGCGACAAACATTTGGAAGAGATAAAATTGTGCTAAATGCTTTACTAGTGAGTGAATGGGAATGAATGAAAGGTAGATTATTACGTAAGGATGAATGAGACCGAACAATGTTTTATCTGGAAATTTCTAGCAGGTCATCATTTACGGATTGCTTACTTGATCAATGAAGAAGTCAATTGGAAAGGAGAATTCGGGTTGATAACTGCAATCATCAGAAGAATGTTTCGATGCCCGTCTTCAGTAGGTACGCTTCAAAACCTACAGAGCACAAGTGCCAGTCGGATGGAACATATATTTGAAGAAAAGAACTAGCAGTTTGCTTAGCACCAAACAGCCATGGTGAGCCAACTGGAAATGACGAGTGGCGACACTATGGGGATTTCACCGTAAATTCGTGCTCGATGTGACACAGAACAACTTGACGAAGTTTGGCCTGGGAATGGAGGTGAGGGAGACAGCACCGTCGACCGAATGATCGTTGGGGTAAAAGACACTAAAATTGATCAAGGGTATTCATATATTTGTTGCATTTGGTTGGAAGTCAGAGTGTGAAGACAAGTTAAACTAGTTATCCGAGAAATATCAACAGTCGAATTCCGTGAAAACAGCCCCGCAAATGACTCAAGAATTTTGGCACGTGGGACGGTTGACCCATTGGTATATTATTGATGAAAAGATAATTCCTAGGAGAAAATGAATTTATTAATTGTGGACTAGGAAAAATGGTGGCCGAATACGAGTTCCCTGAGCCTCCGAAACAAAATGCCGCAGGCCTGCAGCTGTGTCTACAATTAAATTCTGGGGTTCGCAAGCGAACTTAATTGGGTCACTTGGGGTAACCGAAAAGGAATACAAACGGTTAAGGACAGCACGTTCGGTTAATTTGACCCCGGAAGAAATCAGAATAAGGGAATGAAACTGATTCGCATATGGTTTAGAGGTAAGGTGTTTTAAGATGGGCAAAATAATTTTAGGATCTATTGAAAAAACGATGCAGGCTGTCAGCTTTTGCTTAGAATGTTTGAAATGTAAAATGGCAGTTCTTTTGGGAGTTTTGTAGTAAGCCACGGTGTGGTTGTAATCAGCTGTAAGCTCGACTGGACCAAATTTCCGTAAGATAAGCGAAATATTGACTCAATACAAACATTTAAGATCAGGTCTCCCCCCTTACTTTCAAACGATTAAAATTGCATACCTCTTTCGTGTGTCCAGGAAACTGGGCCAATCCCAGCAATCTATGTTATACTGACAAGTGAAATGAAAATTTTCTCTGGAGTAATTGCACTCGCTTGAGAAGACAACTGAACAGCCTCTTTGTCCAAGTACTGTGTAAAGCTTCTGAGGATTGGGCAAGCTTATAAATCCCCTCCGAAGAAAAAGTATATATACACATAGTGAATTGGGAGTTCTGTAAGAAGGTAAATTATTCGTGAGCGGATGAATGAAGACAAGATTCAGACTATCGATATTCGTAATACAAACTGGAGATTGGATACGTTGCCATTCAGGAGTCTGATTTCAGGTCAGATAAAATCAGTGTCTATGGTATCCAGAAATGAGGTGGATGAAGGCGAGTTCATTAGCCTTACATCTCACTTGATCGGGGTGGATTAACCAACACAGAAACTAGATCGTTAAATTTACCTGACAGTCTTTTCCGTTATTTCTATAAGTTGAGTAAAGATAATGCTATTGTATCTGGTTTGAATTGGATACCAAAATAGAATAATAGGTCAATGCCTTTGTAAATAAGCATGATAAAGTGAACCAGTATGTAAAAAGAACCAAAAGGATACAGTGGAATAGGATTGCTTGCCCTGGAGCATAATGACGGAGGTCATTTGTTTTGTCTTTGTTTTATTGTTGTGCTTTTCAAGTAGCAGGTGTGCGGAAAGAAAACAAGCTTCCCGTGCAACGGATTTATGAAGTTGACCACTTGATGAAACAGGTACATGCAATTGTAAGTGGACGGCTTAATGATTACTCTGCACACAAAGGGTAACGAAAGCGAAGGTGCGTGAAAGGTAAACGGCAGTTAAGTTTAAAACCGTCATAAAGGGTCAGAGAATAATTGAACTAGTCCAAGCATAAAATCACTGGGCAGTAGATCGATAAAACTCGAAGAACGAAACACAACAATGTTTAATACCACAACAGTAAAAACTAAGGATGATGCTGAATTAGTCGAACCACTCGTGATTGGTACACTCTACAATGTCACTAGTGTTTGTTTCTTGCGACGGACTTTGTCTTGTCAAAAACACTGAAAGTTTCAAGACGAGTGAAATACTTTTCAGCATTTAAATTAAGCCAAATTTCTTGAATGCAGGCCACACACGTGTTAGCCTAGATCTCGGTATCCGAATCACTGTTTAAGTAAGGTATGTTTCCAATGAAGAACCAAATTTTAGTGCTGACTAACGCGGGGCCGGTTAGTATTTTTTTAATTTGTGCGACTAGGGACAGTCTGACATCTTGTAAGCCAGCGTTTCTGAAACCAACTTGATCGCTGCAAAATTAAGCACACTTTTAATGTGAATGGGAAGATGAAAACACGCTGCGTTACAGTACACTCTGAGTATTGAATTCAACGATGACGGAGATGCACTGTTAGAATAAATTCAAAAGACTATACCAGAGAACGACAAACCCTGGCACAACCAGTTGAGTGATCCACTAATTGGCTTACCAATCAAATAACGATTAGTTATATACCTTTAAGTGGGACTTGGGAATGAGCGTCTAGAAAACAAACATAGACCTAACGAAAAAAATAACTTCTGGAAGATATGTCTTGGTTCTCATACTTCTTAGTGGCAACAAGTGCTTCTAATTAGCCTCTAAACATGTGTAACTGTGCTGATTCTGTATATCTATCCCGAATCCTATCTGAACATAATTTTGCTCGAATATTGTTTACCCAAATCATATTGTTTCAACAGATACGTTTTATTGAATAATAAAGAATTACTGGTTTGGTGAAGAAACTAATTTCCCCTACTGCTGGACGCACGTGCTTCTTCGAAATGTTTGTTCCCTCTAAACCGCAAAACCTCTAAGCGCTGTGCTTTGCAGGCGCTAACTGTTTTTTGACATTTCTACCTCATCATTATGATTTGTGATGGTTATTCAGATAGCATTTCTGTTAACCCGAAGCGACATGTGGTTCTCGTTTGATTTCCTTTTCTCTTTAACAAAGCAGACTTCTGAATACCCCCTGTTTGTGTGAAAGTTTTTAAGATTAGAATCTTTTGTTATTGGATATCACAGTAAGATTCTTCAAATCCTAAGGCTTATTAGTTTCTATCCTGATAAACAGAATAAGAAAGTTAAATCGAGGCTGTTTTCTTGTTTTCACAAGCAAATCGCAAAGGAACTGCCTGGTATTATTCTTCTTATATTCAGAGGTTGCTTACAAAATCAATAAACAATGGATCCGATCAAATGGTCTAGTCAGAATAACTGTATCGGTGCAGTTATTCGAATTAGTTCCGGTAGGCTATCCGCAGCTTAGGTCAATCCCGGTGAGAGTGAGGCAAGAACGAATGCTGAACTTCACTGAATATGCCACAACAATAAGCACTTTACATGACCTCGTGCATGTAACAACATGTTTCTGTTGTTGGAGATTGTTCTAACGCGGCCCAAGCACATCTGTAGGTCAGTACGGCACCCAGTAGCAAATACAGCTGAGTGCCTAGCAGAATAACCGGGCCTTGCCTTCTCTGACCGTTTGAGATTAGGGACATACGTTGGACTAAGGTGGCTTAAAGTGATTCCCAAATTCCTGATGTCTATGAACCGGTGAACAAGGCCAGATTGTTTGACGCTCTCAGTAGTACTCGGTAGTCACTTTTCCCTTATCTGTTTTGGAGTAAGGCTTCAGCTTGTTCATTCCATGGATTTTGCTTCCAGCATCATCATATGTTTGCAAGTCACATAAATAGGTGACGGTTAAATTTGGTGTTGTTGCTAAGATCAGTTTGAAATGGTCGTGCGTGCAACCGACTAAGCCAAAAAACAAAGGATTTTCGTTCATCTCATTTTTTGTCGTGCCAAAAGTTTGTGGAAGAATCGAAATAGAACTGCTTTCCGAGAAGAACGTTTCTGTTCGATTGGTAATATTTCCTGGAGAAAAACTACCCGCGGTGGTCGAAACGTTGGCGAATTTCATCTGCCAACAGCACCGAGTTATTAACATTATATCATTCACAATAAAAACATTTCTACCAGTTGAAGGGCTATTATTAAGTGTGAAACCACGCTGATTTTCTTGGTGTAATTTCATTTTTGCCTCCTGCGTTGTATGGAGCCCAGTTAGCATGGTAACAGTCAGAAAGAATGCTCGTCATCAGCCGTGGGACAATCGGCCTGTCACGTATCTCTGTATCGTTGAAACCGCGAGCGGAACGCCTAACTCAAGTTCGAACCACACATATGATCTTTTGTTGCAAAGACTATTCACAAAATAATACTTCGTTCCTTTTCTCACACGCTACTGCTGCAATACATTCCCATGAACCTGAATTGTAAAAATATGAAAACACGATCTGTATGTCGATTAACACTGTTCCGGTCACATAGTTGTAGACACTAGGAAATTCTATTTATGAAGTGTCCAAATCCGGAATATCATGGAATAATTCGAAATGTGTTACTTGCAGGTGGAACTCATTTAACTGATCTCAGTGAGCTGAATGGTCTCGTCAAGTAGATTGGCTCATTTTTAAAATGACTGTTGTTACATTGTGATACAGTGTGATAACATTGCAGAAATCGATACCAAGCATTCCACAGTTCTATCATCCCAAGTTTACTGCGTTGACGAGGAAGCTTATGGAACGTACCCGGTGAATGAATCTTTGATCAAAAGTGGTCCAATAAAAACGAATTTACAATCCGCCCTGACGGTCAAAGGATCAAACCTTTTAGTAGTTACACTTCAGCGGCAAAACTAATCCGCTTCCAAATAATGGCTAAATTCACCACAGTACGAGAAACGCATTTCAGACATCCATTAAACACTTTTTCCTAAATGATTCATCAGGGATGTGGTACGAATTATTATACAAGTCAAACGGTATCCTTTTTCAGCAAACGTAGTTTGGTTCTACGTTAATAGCAACACAGGGAACAAACGTTGTCGTCACAAACCATTTTCGTTCTGGATGAATATTTGATTCGGTATTCGGCAAATAGAAGCGAGAGGCAATCAACGAGGAAGAAAAAGCCTATGAATGTTTTCGTTCACCCTAGGTGTCATTCAAAAGACAGATTAAACTAGAGACGAGCGTCAACCCTCATCATACTAGGCCTTGTTGCATTTATTATGTACATTCAAACCTATATTGAATGTGATATTTCGTCGGCATTTTTAGAAAACGTACTATGGTTTTGGGGTTTTGTACCACAGTTTATAAATCAACATTTTGGTTAAGGATACATTAGGACCGGACATAAGTCCCCGACATCTTGAGCCAAAGGGAGCAAGCTAGCTTTTGTATTCAGGGCATCACAGACGAAGAAGTAATATATCAGCCTTAGCATCAAATCATCAAGCTATTGGTTCTGGCAGATTAATCCATAGAACAAATCGTAGGATGTCAAATGAATGGTTGGAAACGACCAGCAAACTATAGGTCTTATTGCTTTCACTCGGGTCCTAATTTGCGTAATTGGTCCGCATAGTTCGATGGGGCAAATAAATTGTCGATTGTTGTTCGAAAATGTAAGCCCGCATTATACTTCTCGTATGTGAATGATGAAGAACTGTTTTGTCAATATCATGAAATCGATCACTAAAGTAACGGATCAATTTGAAAGTAGAAAAGTATGCGTCAATTCTCCGATGAGAAACCTCTAGTAACTTTCACGTGGATTAAGGTACCAGCTAAACGTGATAGATCTGATTTAATCTGAGTAATGACTGAATCTCATTGACGGACTTACTTGTCTATCCACGGCAAGGACTTCCTAAGGAACGTCAAAAGAACGCTTTGGCGACGCAGAGATGTCAGCACCAGATGAAATCTCATTTGCAAAATACGTAGACGAAATCGGCTGCAATGCCCATAAAGCTGCAATACTGAGAAAATACGTAAAAAAGCATTTCACTCGTGCCATTTGCTTAGTAAAGTCAACTGTTCTGCTGTGTTCAAGTAGAGCATTCTTCTGCATACTGTTGAGATAATATGACCCCAGTTATCGAATAAATATACCGCAAGTAAACCAGCATCAGCGGAAAATTGACTCTCAGATGCTACAGCAACTTAATCAGTTGCAGCCAGTGGGCAAGCCGCACCGTTCACCAATGAACTTCAAAAGCATCCGGGAATATGGGTTGAAGTGATTTAAGGTAGCATGACTACTCGATTACAATAAAGGATTAAAATCTACCGATGTTTTCACAGCCCAAGATATTGTTATTCGGATCCACAACGGACAATCAAAAAATGGTAATGTGCATACAAATATTCGGCGGCCGATTTGAACCAAAATTCGGAGGCACATATCTAAATTCAAACACATTGAGATTCAACTCAATTTCTCCAAACAAAATAAAAACATGATGTTCACTAAACTGGTCCATGTGAGTGCAAAGCATGGCGAAATCAAACTGATGTTTACCTATTAAAATATACAAAATGCCAACGGTAGATGCAGCTCAGTTGACAAGTGCACTTTCTTTAGCGACAATTTATCTACTACTCGTATCAGTTTGCATCAGCTACATAAAATCCCGATCACGAAGTGGGATGACAGGTGATAAGAAAACTGGGGTCTGAGGCAATGCGAATTTCGGTTGATTAGTTTCACTTTTTGAAAACCGAATTTCAGAGAATATAGCAGCTGCTAAGACTACAAACTAACCGACAGACGTCTAAATTGGGACAGAGCGCAACTGCTAACTTTCTGAACGTTGATTTCATGGGTTTGAATCCTACCTCTACCCGTCCCATCACTAACGGGCAGTATTTTAAACACGGTCATTTTCTTGAAGAACTGCACCTGATTGTGAATTAATCATACCATCCAATGGATGTTTGAAGTTTTATTCTCTTGCAAGGTAAGTGATCCATTCAACCGATTCATTCGAGTACTACTGACAGAAACGCAGACTTTCGTCTTCAGTAACACGTGTAGGATCTGCCACCAGGCGCTTGTATCTATATGAATATCGGCAAAACTAAATGCTTGTCAAACGAAAAGGCAGCTTTTGTTCATGCCGTTAGGAAAAATCCGTCCCATCACACGTGTGTCTGCCTCTCGGCACTGGATGAGTTGACCAAAAAAGTATTCAGAACAAGTTTGTTTTAGTCTGCAGTCATGCCTATTAAGCAATTCGCCAAATACAGGACCAGGTTCACGAAGTAGAAACTCGTGTCCACATCACGGTCCACACCAACTTATTTACGAACCTGAGGATTCATAATAATGAGCTAGTGGATGTGTCAATCTTAAATTGTTTACCCAGACCAGGGTGTATATACGTCACCCACCTACCCGTGCACCAAAACAGCAGAGACCCACAAACGTATGAACAACGAACGAAGGATCAGTGAAATTTTCCGTATTCTCTTCTGTGTAGTTTCTTTGAATTTTACGTCGCGCAACGGTGTGAATAAAAGATTACTTAAATGCTACAGAAATTCCACATCACCAGGACTGAATGCATGAGTCTATTTGCATGCTTTTGGAATAAAAAATGTTACTGAGTTTCACCAAAATCCGTTTTTTAGCGTTCACCTACGAGTGGTATTTTAGGATAATCTGTCTTTTATAATTTTTTTCGGCCAACGTTTTTCAACTTTAATCATAGAAAAAAGTAAAAATTGAAAATCTAGTTAGCTTAAGGATTAGAGTTTCCCGAAGCCAGTTTACTGCTTTGTCAAAAATCAGAACGGAGGATTGAACCATAGATATCCGGGCAAAAGTGTTTGTAAACTAATGGTCAAATAACACGCAGACGAATCCTTTCGAATAAGTCGTGTGACTACGTTTTCACAAGTGGTAATTATACCTCAATCGATGCGGATTCTGGCGACAGGGAAAAGGGTATGAAAGTTGCTACCGACGGCAATTGCCTAAAATGTGGTTTGATAAATCTGACACGTTAATCAAATGCCTCTGACTAATTTCTGTCCGCGTTTATTGTCACGAGTTTTCATTTGTACAGTAGACTCATACAGTTTCCAAACAATACTGGGCTAATATTAAGATTTGATTTCGCCGATGATTACGTCAAAGGTGAGGAAATTTATCAATTCACTAACCATAAGATCTTTTGGGAAGTGGGTTAAAAGTGTTTCCATTAGTAATCTAGAGTTTTGTCAGCCTTTACAAGCTTTATTCAAAGTTTGGTTATTTCAAAATAACTGTTTGACTCGATAAACCCGAATGAATTTTGCGTAACTGGTGCGGCAAACATCAGAGAGAGAGTTACGCTGCTCGTTCGATTTAGCTGCCTTTCTCCTAGCCGGATTCATTTGCAATGGAATCAATTATACACTTGGACATTCCTGGAATATGGTTTGCTTTAAGAACACCATTCATGTTTTCTGGTTAAAGCAATGCAATTTTGCAAGAAAAATTCAAAAAACCTTCTTCGGAAGCTGACCGGCATCCAATTGCCATCCATGCTTTTTCACTTTTTCAATAGTCTCAGATTTTTCACTCGCGTATTTGCTTTATAGCCGACCGGACTCGTCTGCAGAAGCTTTACCGGAATATTAAAACAGATGAGGCCGATTGGCAATTATAGACGGTGCAGATATAATATAACATTGCTTATATGCACTACTGGTAATGCGCAAATAAAGCAAGAAATACTGTCGTTATCTACATGTTTGACAGAAACCTATAAGTTATTTACATTTCATTTGGAAACAAACAGCAACAGCTGCTTGGAATGAGTCACTTTGGAGCCAATGTTCATTGAGAACCCCCTCATAAGTAGATTTCTTTAAAAATATCGAGTAATAAGCTGTAGAAATTAAATTCTTTTAGCTAAAATCACTAAACTTCAGAATAAGAAAGAATAAAGTAACAAGCTCCAAGTTAGTCACTCAGTCATTAAACCAATTCTGATTTATGTCGCTGTCAATCTTGCGAGCGGCCACTATGGTCTTTGTTCATGAAAAATGTCTGGGATGATCCAGCTCTTTTCGTTTAAATGTAAACCGAGGTTAGCTGAAAGTCGTTGCATCTGTAGATAGAGCTCCCATTCTGACTTTCTAACTCATGGAATTTAATACCGTACAATTTACTCTATGAAGTTGCCAGGCCCAGAATGTCATTTACCCCTAAGAGATGAGCTTTATTTTATGATTCTACAGTTCCTGTTGAGCGCCTCAATGCGTAAGTGCTTGAACTGATCAGTATTTCTTTGATACACTTGGAGAATGAGTGCAGTAAGGGGGCACAGCCTGGCCACTAGGGCTTCCTATATGCAGATGGAGGGCCGGCAACCGTAATCCTCGACCTTGGATGGACATAGAAACACATAATGCCTATTCAGGTATGGTATGGTAACGAGACAGGCGACAATAACTTACCGTCTATTACTACATTGAGCCACGGATCTGGCATTCAGGCCCTTATTATTTTTAGCAACAAGCACTCAGTCTGCTTAAGCACAGCCATTTCTTAAGTTGGTCAACGGACTATATCGGTTATTGCCTTGTTACGCCATGGTGGGCTACATGAAAAACACTTTCGAAGGGTAGCGCATATCTGATTGTGATTAATCTAAGCTTGCCACCAGTATCTCAATAATGGTAGTCTATTTTAAGTTTGAGAAACAAAGTAATTCCATTTTCTGACATCCTGATTTGTTCTTTCCTGTTCCTCAAGATGCTTGACAACTGTAAGTACCAGAAATGATTCATGTAATCCACTTTACGTCAAATACTGAAGTGTTGATCATATGTGTAACGGCCGAAGCACATTTGCCGATCGAACGTAGCTTCCTTTCCACTGGAAAACTCTGTGAGATCTTGAATGTTGTCACTGTTGTCAAATATCATCCTGTAACTTAATGGGCTAAATTTTCTTTGACATTTTACGTTGGACTGGTACTTTTGACCTCTTTGCGTTTGTGCAACTTTGCGGCCGAAATTCTCTTCTCCTCAAGAATGCAGTGCTAACTTTCCGAGATAGAAGTCATCACAATTATGTGTTTTGACGTTACTGAAATCTGAAACCCTAAATAATTTAAGCAGTTGAACAGCACAATAAGGTAGACCAGTATTGCAGTATGGTGGCATTTCCTGAAACTGTTTAGAACGACGTACCTAAATCAGTTTGAGACCTATTTGACATTCGACTACCAAATGGGATGAATGGACGTGGGTGTTAAATAGCTTATGTTAAATCAATAACTTCTTCATGACAAACTCAGAGTCCGTGCTATTTATGTTCGGCTACCATTTAGTGAGAGAAAACTAAAGAACGAAATGAGGTCAAATGTATGTTATCGTTCTCAAAATTGAGTAGTCCATGGCGTCGAGTAAGGATCAGAATAAGCGTCCTTGGTGTTTTGTAACTTTATTGAGCGAATCGTGTACAAATTCTAGAAGCATTCTCTCGACGAAACGTCTCTGCAACTGCAGATGAACTGATCTATCAGATGTGAATTAGATTATGTCAACCAGCTAGATTCGTGCTGGTTCAGACAAGCTAGTTTTGGCGATTTAAGATAGTCCACTTTGCTACCTTTGAGCACCTGGTTTCTTTGGGAGGATCACTCGGAATAGTCTTGCAGTACCCAATAAACGCCACAGAAGAACAAACGCGGACGTCTCAGTGACTTTCGCAAACCATCAAATGTAGGCTGGTGCCAACCTAATACCGACTGTCCGAACTGTCAACCGCTCAGAAAAGAAAAGTATTAGAACCGACTGACTCAAAAATGTTTGCGAAATGGTTGTTTACTATCAGTCAGGCCGCATTGGAACCTAGTGTTTTTATTACCAATTAACGAAGGTGGTTCGTACACGCATGCATTTTCCGCTTAGAAAATTGGGATTGATTAAAACACGTGTTACCTAGATGGTCAAAATGGAGAATGCTCATTTTGCGTCAGACAAATTCAAGGTCATTTCGATGTTCCTAGTTTTTTTCTCATCTTCTCGTCCATCGCCAATAAATCAAGCGGCAAAATTAGTTTGCGCAATTATTATTAAAAGTTGCATTTTTCATTATCTCACATATTCCAAAATAAAGCAAATGGAACTGAGACAGAATTTAGCTGTGAATGAGAAAGACTACCCACTACATTAAACAGACGATTGCGTCCACTCCACCGCATTCACGAAGAATCTATTCGATATCGAATTCACTTCAGCTCAGTCTACTTTTAAACTGGAAATTTCGGCTATTTTTGAGTGAATCTGCTTTCCTGTATGGAACTGACATCATCATTGGCCGTTGTCTTAAGAAAGTAATTTAAAAATCATATTGAGTGAGCTGTTGAAAATCAACTACGTTCGAATTTTCTTCCGCACTCACATTTAGGCAGCAGTAGACTCGAAACAGTCATGAAACTCAGAGCTTTTTTACTTGTTCTCTTTTCATCTTCCTTCTATGCTTTTCTTTCATTCCCCAAAGACAGTTCCAAATTCTGTGAGTTTGTATTACGGTAAAGAGCGCAGGTCTATCACTTTGCTTTCGAATAACGGATTCCAACTGCCGGACAACAAGTAATCCAGAAATAATTTTTGATAAAATTGCACCACATTCCGCCTTTTCCACGTAAAACAATTTGCTTTCCATTGTCCTATTTCTCCAGCAGTTTTTTTTAAGATCTGACTAAGGTCGATTCCCTCACGAACATGATTTTACAGTTTTACTAAAGATGACACTGTTTAATTCCGATGAATAGATTTCAGTATAATTTGCCTTACCATCTTCTTTCGACACGCAAATTCTTTTCTGCTTTTTAGTATCGTCCTTTTTCAACACTGAAGTTACATTTATTGCAACTATAATTTTGCTGACAGAAACATTAGCAAGTCATAAACAATGAAGTATCCGACTGAGACTTTGTTCTCACGCTTAACACCGACAATGTGATTGGACATTCTCTGAATCTTCTGTTCTTCCTAAAGTTTAACTTTTACTGTATCATAAGATCATTTTGCTCGATAATTTTCCAGTGTCAAAGGTTAACTTGGGCGAATTTTTCTGGAAATATTTGCAATTACATGTTAAACTGCGTGATCTAAATCAGCCTTTGAAAACCGAAATTAGCAGAGTAGTAGTGCAGCTTGACGGATAAAATTAATTAAACCAAGCAGGGTGTTTCTCAGTTGTTTGAACAAATTTTGGTCACACAGTCGGGCTGCTTATTCCGAAACCACCTTAGACTGAAATACGAACACATGCAAGTAAGCATTTCATTGTATAATCTTTTCTTGCTCTGTGCTTATTTATTCTTGCTGAATTTTGCAATCTCGACAACCGAATTGCACATCAATCTTTTTCTCTTCTGTTAGAGCTTGATGCCAGAAAATAAAGCGGAATTTAACTACTGATCGAACTGTTTGCATTGATTCTTTCCCACATTAAAGGGAGCACATCACGGAATAAAAATGCCATCCAGGTACTCGGTCAACCAAATGAACTCACAAGGTTGAAACGTAATTTCTTTTCTCTTGGCCTGTTTTACTTCTACTTTCGACTGCTTTGTTACTTACTCGAAGTTTGCTTTAATCGACCAGCCAGGCATAATTGCGTATTGCATTTGCATGTTTTAGCGAAGCGTATCAAACAACATATATGCTGAGCTATCCCAGTTACTGGTGAATCCGAAGCCAAGGTGAGCCATTTGGTATGAAGGCAAAGGCCCTTTCATTCTGCCCCACTATCCAGCCAAAAGCACTAACTCTGATCCAGTCAGAGATTGTTTTTATTGAAGAACCAGATATTTTGCGACTAATTTTTGAAGGCCAAATGTAGACCGCTTTATAGAAGGTTGGTCCGTGGCACTGATTCCTCCACCAACGGTTCCGTCAATATGAGAGGGCAATTTCCAACTCTGTGGGGGGCCTGCACGTAACTTTCTATTGCACTGGAAAATTTGATCAACAACTATTTGCTTTTCTTAGATATGAGTACCAATATTACCAATAATGTTTCCACTGCCATCCTAGTTAACTGCAAACCTATTTTGATGCAACGACTATTTTTCAAAAGGATGGTCCAAGCTTAATGTAACCATAATCGTAATCAAAGTTTCTTGATTCAATCATCGGGATATGTCAGCTGGAAAATAGTGAAAAGAAGTTTGTAGAGACTAAGATAATAGGAGCAAATGATTGCTGATCTTGCATTGCATAGAAGTACAGTGGAACAAACTTATCAAAACATACCATTAGCAGATGTTGCGAGACTGGATGACGTGAGCCGTGCTCTACGTGCTCTACAAACCGTACAGCCCCCAGGGTTCTCTGCTTCCTAATTGTTCAGATACCCGTCCAATGAGATGAAAAATGCCTTCACTATCCCTTCAAAAAATCACAGAGGGACACATGCATGGTCCGTAAACATAAGGTGAAAAACGGGTCAGGCGTAGGTCAGCAACAAACAAGTCCAATCTTGGAAGCCTTAGATAAATTCCCGTTTATCTAAGCTCAGGCGTAAGATACCTATCTATTACAGACTCCCACTACGTTTCCAAGGACAACATTGCGCGTTACACCAACTTTGGTATGACAACAAATGAAAATGAGAAATAGTCATTTCAAACAAATTCTGCCCATCTCAAGGGCGCCATAATTAACCTGACATACAGGCTGCGCACAGGCAGTCACCTTTTATCTCTTTCCTTGCGTCGATAATAAGATAACAATGCAAATCCTTTTTCAGGGACGGGGCTGCGGCCAACAAAGGGCTTACAATTAGGGAAGTTGACCGGTGGTTGGAGGATTGGAACCCGCGACCTTCACGGCCAAAAGCCACGACCTTATCCGTTCAGCCGCTAGCAAGGGTCTCGGATCAAAAAACCGGAGTAAAAATCCATTGTGACCAAGCAGCTGGAGGGATCCACCAGTAAACTTTTAAATGTTTGTCACCCGTTCCTTAGGAAGCAGATTTGGCTGAGTGTTGCCATAACCCAGAAAACTGTGACAAAAAGTGTGATTAGTTTAAAGGATGACTTTGATTTCAATCAGCAAAATCAAGAATATCAAACCTAAGTTTTCAAGGCTAAGCTGGTAGAAATTTCGTAAACAGCATGCTTGAAATTTGTATTTAAAACTTCCACGGAGAATGTTGCCTCTCTCGATCGAATTGATATTATGGTTTAAAACTTATCATTAGGGAGCAGCCAGTGCGGATTCAGAAACCTAGAAATAGAGCATTCTTCAGATTTCTGCTGGACGATTATTCTGTAGTCCATTCACAGCAGATTTTAAACTCCCTGGCGTGTGCAGATATGCGGATGATAATGGTATGAAATAATTCAAAATCCACATGATCAACAGTTTTGCGTGTGCAACAATCAGTTATACAAACGCGATTGTTTAATGAAAAGAAGCCAGTAGTTAAGGGCTATGACGCAAGTTCCAACATATCAGCGATAAATTATTGTCGAATTCGCTCGCTACATAAGATACGTCAAAAATAGCTACCAATTTTTCCAATGTGCTACAACTCCTTTTTGTTGCCTGTTGGCCACCGTAGCCTGGTTTGGAATAATCATGTCTTTCTCCGTTGAGCGCGGCTAGTTACGTGACTCATAGCGAGATATGAAGTCACGTGGTTGGGACGGATGATTCGCACATTATGCCCGACTGTTCATTCTACTCTATTTCATGGCTAATGGACCACATTAGGGGAAAACCTATTAAGTCCACTGAGACATACAATAGTTGTATATTGTAAACTTTGGGTTCGTATCTGCCGTTTTTTATTGTATCGCATCACGTTGCATGGAATTTCGCTTACATAAATTTAGCATTTTAGTCACGAGACCCTTGTAAGGTGGATAAATTCTTCGAGAAATGATTTGAGCACAATAAGATTGGTCGTTTGGGAAGCCGGCTGAAACACGGTCACGATTTGTCAAAATGAATGCTAAATATAGGGCAGTGGATCTCCCATAGATACTGATTCTAGAGAGTACGGAACGAAAGGCGAATCCTGTTGAAAAATGAGAACGGAACTTTGAAGGATCGTTATTTACAGGATATGTGAGATCTGAAATCGCTTTGTGAGCAAATATCTTACAAGTTGATAAGTAATGATAACAAATTGGTGGACAACTCACCTAGTGGTGCGAAAGACAGCTAATAAGTGATTCGGGATTTTGAAGTCCATCTTAAGAACACTTGGAAAAAAACAACAGGAAGACAGTAAAGAAGGATCGGAAAAACGTATTCGAATACAAACGGTAGATGTCGCTTTGTTTGCACAGATGTGTTCCGCCTGTGGTTGTTAACCCCGAGTGGAGTAAATGTCCAGCGATGGTCAGCCAAATGCAAACTAATGGTTGTAAAACATCATGTAGACGAAGAAAACCTTTGAATACAACCAAAACCGTTAACTTTGTTATATCCGTATCACGTAGTGTCACTAGCCAGTCTAAGGAATAACCTTATCATTTTACAAGCCATGGGCCGATTAACTCGACTTACCACCAAATTACTTTTGACATACCCCTAGAGGTCAATCGATCAAAATGTTGAAAATTTAGCCAAACGTGCTAAGTCAAACATAGTTACTGGATCTTTTAATTGTTTGTCCCAAGGATTAAAACTTTAGAACAAATCTCTACACTGTTCGCATGGTTTCCGCACAGTTTGTGGTCAATAATAAAAGACGTCGATAGCCTAATTCTGATAACATTAGGCATTCTCTGTCATAAACACTAAATTTCTGAGTGACTGCAAACATTCTATTTAACTGATGCACTTTACCGTCAATCTAGGACCGTTAAGTAGATAAAAGGCAAGCACAACTCAAATTGGTAAAATTCAGTAAATCCTCCCACATATGCAATGATTCGCCATCCAGCGTCCGACACTGACGGCACCCAACCATCCCAATAATCCACTTAACACTTCCTCGTAAACACCTAAGCTGATCACCGAAGCACACTGGTAGCTCGTCAAGGAATATTGTGCAGTTACGTGGATCTCTAGTCATAGCTCATTATCACTCAAATATTTCATGCAGAAAGCGTGCCATTTGGTCAAGCAAGATAGCTGCTAATTTTACAGAAAATTTTGTGTTTCACAACTTTTTCTTAGCATCTATTTTTTTCAATCGGGGTGAGTTATTCGATAGCTAAATATATATTTCTTGCATCATTTGTAATGTCGTTTCCAATGGACTGCTATTCATGGCTTGGAAAATTCCGTGATCTATTCGCAAGGTAGCTATGCCGCATCAATGAACTGAATAGATGACACTTTATTTCGTTTGTGGTAAAACTCAATAAACGTGTACTACCGATATACAGCCGGACTGAAGTCCCCACTCATAAGGAAAGAGCTGTAGCTCTAATTTAGAGACTAAGAGGTAGGGGTAACCTCAAGGTCACATAAAGGACCCTCGAAACAGTATCATCAACAGCTGCTGGATTTTGGTCTCTCTGACGTTAGCGTTTGTTTGTGTGAACGTGGCTGTCCTCGTTGGTGTAAAATATGTGCTGGCTGATTGACTGCGTAGCAAGATGGATTTCGTTCATCGCCGACAGTGGAGTAGATTATCAGAAAGAAACTGACCACACTTTATGGACTAGAAAGAATTTTGAGATAATTTAGTGATATTTCTGTTCAATACTGCAGGTTGTGTACAACAATGTCATAAAATGTGGTCTGATAATTTCTTCCAGCCAGTGTCCACCGAACTTAAACGATGTTAGCTTCGTTGCTATAGTACGTAATGCTGGCACCGTAGTTTCCGCCAGTTGAAAACCCGACCGATAAATGGGACAGATAAAGACAAAATTAAATTTCAAAACCATGGTGTCCTAGGTGGCAGTCATGGTTTTATACCACAACTCGATCACTCGATCACGATCACGACACAATGGTCTGATGTGAGCTGATGAATATGCAAGTGGCAGTTTTTAATCTTGTTTTAGTAAAATGAATAGCAATACGCATATGAAAAGAGTTAATGTTACTGCGGACGTAATTGGCTTCTAATGCTGGGTACTGGAGGTTCAGTTGGCATCAATGAAGAAAAACGTACCATCTATCAATTCGCATTCCCTGTCCATTTGTGTTAGGTTCTTCTCGAAGCTCGCCTTTCCCAAAAATGAGTGGTTCTAAGTAACAGTCATCCTGTGATCATCAGGTCAACGAGCCACGCAAAACCACCTGCAAAATTTGTTTCTTGCTTTTTCCACCTCAGAATTATTCTGTGAGAAATCTCTGGATTCTAGTCTAATACCAGCTTTGTTTATGCCTACATCTGATCTCTGGCTGTTGTTCCTACCAGATAAGACACCTGTCTGTCAGTTGTGTCATGCTGTGAAGTGACCTCTTGTGTGATCGACGTCGTGCAAGCTTGAGCTTTGTGGCACGTTGTCCAGAGCTAGCTAAATGTCACGTTTCGGTAGAATTTTCAACGGCATCCCAAACACTTTTGCTTTTTCCAGTTCTACAAAAGTTCAAAAAAATCGCCTGCGCTGCTTGAAGGAACTGACAGTACCGAATTGCGTACTGGTTGGACGAAGTTTGACCTATTCGTCAAACAAGTACCAGCGAAAGAAGTGAGTGACAATTAAAGAAAATCCTCACAGAGCCGAAGTTCTCGTTGAATCTATTCAGTCTAGATCGAACGAACACATTTTTGTCTAATTTTAGGATGATTACTAACGAAATCACAGTCTTTCGCAATATTACTGCAAATATTACACAGTCACTGTATGAAGACTACTAACTAATTGGGGTAAAATGATTAACTCCATCCGCGTCTTTACTCATCGTATTGTTTGTTGTTCTGCTGGGGCAGACCAAATCATCTGTGATAAGTGAAGATTTCTTCGTTTCTCATTTGACCAGTTTCAGCAGAAGGTGAAGTTGGCAATTAATGAGATTCCTTGGAAATGCTAAAGGGTAAACAAGATGGAGAGTATGCAACCCATAAAACCAGTCAACGATCCGAATAGGCCTATAAGGGAAAAGAGCGGAATTGAACAGGGGTTGGTAACTAGATTCCGGACTCGAAATGTCATTGCAGATTTTTCGTTTTCGGACATCATATTGCATAATCTCACAATGCATCTAAAACTCATTTTCCATTTTGCACTACACACTCGTACATATTCTGATCACACGCACGATTACGAGTGAACAATTAACTCCTGTCACTATCACTCGCATTGTTGAAATACATTGCTTTTTCCCACATTTCATTCAGTGATCCACATCTTCTGCTTGCATTATATTCTGAAAAATTACTCCCGCATGTGTTCTCTAGCGTAAGTACATTTCTTAGCACATTGTAGATCAAAATATTCTTCTCCCCGAACTTACTGATCATCGGAAGAGAAGCAAGTGACATTACTGTTTTGCTACTCATATTTGGCTCCTTATGACAACGGATGCATTCCCCTATATGGTAGGGTTTTATGACTCACAGATGTATTTGAAAAAAACTGTGAACAGAATAACTACATTTGTAATATCCGGTATGGCATTACTAATGTAAAAGAAAGAGCCAAATAGTGCAATCTCTGTAGTCAGTTGTATTTATTTACTTGCTCTCCGTATAGCCGATTAACTATTATAAACCATTGTCTACCTAAGAGTATATTTTTACGAGAAAGTCAAAAACGAAATACGTTTTTTTCGTATAAAGTCTCATCTTGAGCCCCCGCTCATATAGCCTAATCAGCTCATCCAAGTAATTAGATACAGCCTTCATTAGTTGTTGGGAGCAAACCACTTGGCTATCTCAGCTGGCGAACCTAACGCTTCCTGGGTTACACAAAACCGACAATTTGGTTACGATCAACCTAGAGATTCAAAATATTTCGAAGGGAAACAAAAGATCAAAAACCTACGACCTGCTAATCCGCTCTCGCCATGTGGCGCCTTTTACGGTGAATATTGGTCAACAAAATATCCACTGCATCCTAGATTCTGTCACTGCTTATCCGCATCACCCCACTCTGTTCAGGGTCAATCGGCATTTCCATGGGCGTTGCCTTTCTTGTAATCCAGAGTATTGTCAATTATTGTGTAGGCCTATCCTCATTCGACTCAGAGAAGTTTAACATAAAGATGAACGTAGAATTCTGTCCATGCTGTTCACTTTTTGTCGTTATACTTTCACAAACATCAGGATTGTAGTTCGGTAATAAAAGGTTCCCAAGACCACGATACAATAATGAAACAAAGGAAAATGTATCCGAAAATGTTTCATCACAAGCAGAAAATATTTGCACTTTGTTAGAAAATACCCAGTTCCTTATTGGTCAGTAGACTACCATGGAACAAAATAAAATGACATCACACTGTTTTGTAGCATTCCGCGCTTACAGGCTTTAGCTAGCAATAAAATCAAAATCAGAAATTCCGCTATACGCGCTATTATGGTAACAGTCAAAACTGTGTCAACAAATCCATTGTGAGATAGGGACGTCGACCCGCACGTATGCACTGACGAGATATTTGCTCAGTGATTTCTGCACAAGTTAATTTTGAAAGCTACATCGCGCAGAAATGATCTAGTTCTGGGACCTAGATAAAACTTGAAGACGTCATCATACAGGAAATGCGCAGAATAGTCGATGGTACTGAAAGTAAATTTACCACGTGCACATATGTTTGGGGCATATCTACCGCTGCCCAGGTCAGGAAGCGGGATAAAATACCAATCACAGTAACACGGCGCAACTGTTTAAAGTCGTTAGCCGTACGGTAAAGGTCAAAGAAGAACAACAGAGATAGTTGGGATGCCCTGAGAAGCAAATAAAGAAAGCAATAAATGTTACGAGAAACGGCTTTAGCTACCTAATCCGGAGAGACAAACGCTCTAGCCCAGATAAACCGCTGATAGTGTGCAAAAACTAGCAAATTCAGGAAACAGAGATTTTTAAAGATGCATAACCGACATCTTTCTAAGATATAGTATAATAGGAACGGTGCAAAAGCGTCAGTTAGGACAACAAAACCGAGGAAAGGTAAGCACAAATCACTGTGGCCGGCTAAGTAAAAACCACCGTCATCCGAGACGTGTTCGGCATTTAAAGGAACAAATACAGGTTGTTCTGGTCACCATCAGTAGATACAAAGTGGTGCATAACAATGGCGGCCGTGTACTTGGTCAGAAGATCACGTGAACTGCTGGGAAGACGAATCACATAATCAGAGAAAAGAACAAACTATTAAGTCCCTTGAGAATCACTACAGCTAGACCGTTCGATTTTTCATGTTCCGGGCGAGCCCATAATAATGGTCAATATGCTGTGCAACAAATAACGTAGATCTCAAAAACAATGGAGATAAAGCTTCACGCTCAGACATGAATGTCCCCTCAGTAGTTATAAGTGATGTAAAATACAGTGAATGGATGGGTATTGCGAATGAATGAATCTGATTGATTTCATGATTGCTTCGTTGGGAATAACGATGGTGATCGATGACGTAAGCACATTTTTCTTTCGGCCAAACAGCATCCGAATCCAATTTCATAAACTTTGCATCTCAAATTTGATCAGGCAAGATGCAGCCGGTGGGCCTGGTCTAGTTTTTCATAGGAAAAACAGATCCTTGTCACTTTTCGATTCCCCGACCCTCAGTGGGTGCGATTGTTTCAAATAAAGGAATGTCACCGTCTTATTATGCATAAAAATGTCTTCTCATTCATTTTACAGCGTAGAATGTGAACGTTAGACCACTTCACGAGTCAGATTGGAGACTGTCAAAAGTAGGATGAGAAGGAACTTCGAGGATTTGTAAAGCAAGTCCCTCATGGTTAGTTCGGTTCAGAACATATATTCTTTGTCAACTGAAAAAAATCCGATGAAGAAAGCAATACTAATCAATAGATACAGCGGAAACTTTAGATTTATATATAATAATACAACAAGGGTGTCAATAAACAATATCATATGTTCAGAGGGAAACAAACACCGAAATAATGCTGGACTAAATGCGGAATTTCCTGCAATTTTAGATTTGCGAATGAGGCCAATGTTAACCGAGCGCATAGATGACAAGGTATTTTGCATGCAAACAGTGTGCTTCCCTTATTATCGGAACAACGATGTGCATCCGTTTCAGTCAAAGGTTCGTCGCCAAAGGAAAGTTGTCATTTGGGGGAGTTGACCGGTGGTGGGAAGATGCGAACCCACCGATCTTCAGGTTGAAATGCCGCAATATGAATACTTGTTAGATACCGGTCGCCGGCGGAACGTAATTTTGACATTGTGAAAATACATCCCGAATACTTGGTATCTCGTTGTACTGCCCACATATCTAACCCGGTATTATCAAAGTGAGGAAAGAATAACTGTCCCAGAATAGCTCGAACACGAATATTCTCGTAAATTATTTACATTCAGACATTTTCATCATAAACGTTTAGCAGGATGAACTTGAGTTGTACAAAATGATGATGACCACACAAAAAGCGTTGACTACTTCCTAAGATTTATCTCTGGATTGAGATAAATGATAGACAAAATTGGAATCTTTGCATTCAGTGGATTTAGCTCAGTGGTTTATCGACTCGTTCATAAGAATTAAATATGTTAACGCTCAAAGCGTGCTAGTTTAAGGTTTATAGTCGACCTACGAGTGGTTCAATAAAGTCATATAAAACATTTAACAAATTTACAATCATTTACACCGTCAATAATACTGCACCTCTGGCGGGAATAAAAAAAGCAAACAGAGGAGAAAGGGCGTTTAATGTACTTCGATGTGGAGGGCTCTGTAGAATAATCACTGAGATGGGTGATGAAAACATAAGACCAATCAATATCATCTTGGATACAATTGGAGCTGTTAACTAGGGACTAGATTAATGGTAATTTTATTAGTTTTCTGGATTCTGTTGAAAGCAAACCCATAACTATTGGAATATTGGAATGGGAAAGTTACCAGACTCAAGCCTATGAATAGAAAAGCGGAACTGGGTCAGCAAAGACGATAAACTGATTTACGGGCTTACTCCCAAATCAGAACAGTGGTTTTTCCGTCAGCAGCGTTTATATCGATGTGAGCTGGTACTCTTACTGTGCTTTTGAAAGCAGTTTTATTGTTTGGCTCTTTTTGCTTGCTTCCGAATTACCCCACGGAACACGCTGAGAAACAACAAGATGTGACATGGTGGTTTTCAGTTATTGGTCATGATGCGAAATCATGGTAACTAGGACGTAGTAAGCAAAACGAATTACACGCTTGGGGTTTACCAACTACGAACAACAAAAAATGAAAGAAACGCGTAAGCACTGATGCTCCTCGTTTTCTTCAAGAACCCTACCCTAAAAGATGTATCAGAAAACATCCATTTAAATTGGACTGAGTTAAAACCCTCAGTGTCAGATAGGCCCGTGCGTGATAACTTCGTCTCTCAAATACTCCGCTTGTTTAATTTGTAATTTCCTGTTAAATTTCATTTTGGATTTTTAGATCAAAATTTGGACATCTCTGCTGTGCAATGGCTTCAACTAACCTGTACAAATCTCCATTTCGGCTTCCAAAAGGGGAAACAAACCTTTGTTCCGTTAAATTCTCCCGTCAACGTTTAAGCTGCTTAAATTTTATGTGCCGAATGCTTAGAAAACCCGATCGACGAAGCACCAGTTACGACTGGTTTCCGTTCACGTTATTATGCTCCAAACCCGATGCAGTGAGGCAAGCCATTTGCTTTTATAAATGAAATCTAATAACTTTTCTTTTTGACTGCATACCACTTTCGACGGAATCTAATACCTTATCACAAATTGGAGTCACTCAAGAATCCTACATAAATTATTGAATTTAATGCTGCCTTTCGACGAGAACACAATGCTTTTGTTGAGCAGGCAAGAATAAGAATGCTTTTCTGAAGCATGCTCTATGGTCTTACTCGATTTCGATTCAGCCAGATCTGGTTCAGCTTCGTCCATGTTAAACGTTGTATGATACGATGTCGACCTGGAGGTACCAAATGTTAGATGCAACAAATGCATGTAAAATTTCAAACCCTTACCAGCGTGCTCCCTGCTAACACAAAACAATAAAGCAACAGTTTTTAAGTGCCATTTCTCATTAAGATTGCTAAGATCTCATTTACGTTTTGGGGTACAATCAGTTTTATCCGTACAACGTTAGAAACGTAATTTACGGAGTAAAACAACTCACCGACTCTAACGAAAAGTTATCCTTGGTTTTCGAGACTGGGAACGAAGTAATGGAACTTTAGTACAAGAGCTACCCGCAAACGGACTTCTTTTACATGTGATAAGACCGAGTGCGTCGTTTTCAATGAAGCAGTGGAAGTTGATGAAACGCGCTACGTGGAAAGCATTGTATTGATGATTGGCAAAAAGAAGAGACGTACTGAAGTGAATGACAAATGTAGACGACAGATTATAAAAGTAACAAGCACAGAAAAGCTAATTAAGTCGCAATGTGTGAAGTGAAGCTGTAGTAGCTTGGTTTCTTTCATGATTTCGCCCCAGCAATTGCTCACAAGCCAAGCACTATAGAAGGTTCATTTTAAAACCGTTAAAATGTCAAAAATTGCGATAAATAATGACTTTACGTTAATTCAGCATGGACAAAGTATCACCGGTCTTCCGCCATGGACAACTAAGATACTTCAATGAACGTTAAGTCTAACTCAACTGACTTTTTCTTTGACTGACCAGTAAATTTACTAACAATATTCATTCCACAAATTAATTTTTATATACAGCGATTAAATATAAACATTTAGTCAAATAACCTGACAAAATGTTTTGTAAAAATCGATAAATCTGGACATTACGAATGGTTGCATATAGGTACTTAAAAGTTGTTTCTCCACTGGGAAGTACCAGCAGAAAGTCAGAATGGCTTATAAAGACAAGGAGACGTAATATGCTACCCGCATAAATACGGAGTATCATGACCGCGATCAATACTTCACTTACAAAGTTATTCTAACTGCAATGCCGCATACGGACTTGGGTATCTAGTAACAAGCGACAGAAAATTAGTTTTATATACGTACGTATGTACATATATACACACAAATCCATGGGAATTTTGGCGGAGGATTAAAAAAATGGGTGGGAAAGAGAAAAGGAAAAAACTAGCCGAATTCAACAGACACGGTAGTTATTCCATTCCTGATCATCGCGTGCGTTACCTGTGTGCTTGAGAATTTGCGACTGCCCAAGCCAAACCACAGGGTTGAATGGAAGGACCTTATCTCAGACCTTTGGGTACACGATCGGGCTCACAAAGCAGCAAGAAGACCTGAGAATAACTTGTCCCAATAAGGACTGGTGATTGATTGGTCAGTTCAAGCGGCCTTTCAAGTGGGCATTCTGTGGCAAATGCACTCTTTTACCACAGTTGGCGATGAGCATAGGGTCTTATGCTTCGTACACCACTCGCAGTTCGTTTGGACTGATAATTTACCCATCTGCTCCAGAATTACTACCAGAATGGAACGAGCCAGATATGCACATTTTGCATGCACTTCGGTGAAACACCTACGTTACGAGAACACTTTGCGAAGGCCCCCTTCAGCAGAGACCGTTTGAGTCCTAAGGCATATGGGAGCATTATGATGGACGCTGAGAGCGAACAATCAACCGGGCACCTGAGACACCCACCCCGACAATGCTGAGCCATTTGCCGTCCAATAGAATCACGAAGAATCATAGTGTTCTGGCTGTGCCTCAAGCAGAAGCGACGGGGCATACCGTTGAAAAAGTATTCTGTTTGATATAACATCGAGCATTTTTGTGGACGACTCGAGGAATTATTACTCTCTGGTTCTGTAACCCAGAAGAAGGAAGCAAATCCAGCAATTTCAGAAAGAGGAAAATTCTTAGTGAAATCATGTGCAGTGCAATATTTCTTTTTAAAAAAGTAAATCCCGCACATCCCACTGCAGGGGGAATGCGGTCTTTCATTACTTTTTCAATCTTATTGAACAACTACTTTCCCAAACTGAAGTAGTTCGATTAATCTATTTTGTCTTCTTCGTTGTTTACACTTTGATCCTGGATACTCGTTATGCCAAATCTGCGGTCAAGTGTGGATCACACATTCACCAGGTAGCGCTGAACGACATGAATAAGATGCCTTTTACGTCTAACGAGAGCTCTCGGACGCAATCGTTTCATGCTCGTTTGTTGACTTCGAAGATGTACATAGGTGGTGAAAGCGACTTTGAGAAATGCGAGTCAGATCATTCAGTCGTCGATAATAAGTGAGTAGCCGACGAAAAGGGTCCAATGCAATGTACAGCATACCAAGTAGGGTCGGTTTGAAATGAAAAAGAGCACATGGTTTGCGAACTGATAATTATTATCCATGTCTTAGGCAATAAGTAGCCAAGATACGAAGTTCTAAACAGGCTTCCTTTTTATATTGACGAACTGTCTGAATTACTTAATTATTGTTGACAAGGAAGCCAGAGAAATACCCAGGGCTTAAAAAGCTCCATGCATTTTGGAATTTATGAAGAATCCCATTCTCCTGACTTTGGTTTGAGTTAATTCTATGATCCGATTCATGATCGTATTTGCCATTAATCATTGTGCGCTTGAAATGTCTTTGCTTATATTGGTTACTCTAATTATCACCGAAACTAGTTAGGACATGTATAGCTAATTTTACCCCATTTGCCAAATTGCACAACCGTTTGATTGAGACAGCTTATCAAAAGAAATTACATTTTAATTCGTGGCCCTGGGTCTAAAACCCTACCAAACAATTATGATGCAAGCAAAAAATGATCGATTCTGAATTAAACCAATGCGCAAGTCCAAGTCTGCAAATATAACAAACTTTTTATGAAATGATTCACCATGTGATATCATCGCTCAACTCACCATAAAGAAACCATGCAAGCACTGTACAGCTGTTTCATCCTTGTTAGGAATCATCAGCAGTGCATATCNACCGCACCCGAACTGGCACGCGAACCCGTGACGAACGATTCTGAGTCGAACGCCTTAGCCATTACGCTACCGGGCAGGCTCTGAACGGTTTGTTCAACTTCACCACATCATGTTGCACCCATCCGTCACTGATTTGCACGGTTACTGTCCGTTAGCTCACAGCGATCGACCTCTACTGATAGATGACTTCTCTGCAGGTAGCCTAAGTACAACGAAGGCTTTGGATATGACCTACAGAGCTTGAGTAACCAACTTCTATCAACCAGACGGACAATATTAGTGAATCGCAGTCGTTGGAATTTGTCAACCTGAGTCATTAATTTAGTAAAAGAAACAAGCGCAGGTCTAGTATCTTCTTGTAGCAAAGAACACTATTCGTCTAATTTTGGTAGCACCTTTTGATATTGCCTTTTGATTGCTCGTGGATTCTCCACCTGAGGGTTGCAATTTTGTATTCTCATTTATTGTGAAGTTGTTCGGAAGTGAAGCGTGACTAGAAACAAATCAAAGTGGAAAGGGAATCGAAATGCACTTCAGCGTATTTCTTGAAAATCTTGGCAAACTTTGAGTGTATCTTGTCAGCAGCAAAGTATGTGAATTTATTTTTAGCCTTTTGTTATTGGAAAAGATTAAAAACTGCATTATTTTTGCTTACAGAAGTGCTATAAATGATATCGGAAAAAAATCGTTCGTACTTTAAGACTGAAAACATGACGTGGTTTGAAAATGAAATAAATTAGTTGACGAACTTCGTCAGCCTTATTCCTAGTGAAACGCACAAAATCTAATTGGTCCTGTGCTCCGCGGGAATCATTTCTATTTCGTGTTTCACTTGCAATTGTGCAGCTGATGACAAGTCAGCAGCATTTTTTAAATGAGTTCCATCTAACATCCGTGAATATTGATTCCTTTAAGAACCGTTTTGAAATACTCTATTTCGGCTTGCTCCTTTATTTTTGAGAATCGTCGCAGTAATTTACCGAACACTGTTGTCGATCGATTCAGGTTCACATAAAAAACAAGAAAATTTACACGCCATTTCACAATTCTGCTACAGTCCGAATGTTCTCGGATGCACAGACACGGAATTTTGCACTGATAATGCAATCTTGCAAGCATCGCGTTTTATTCCCCAGAACCAACTTTCCACTGCTTCTGCTGATAATTTCCAACAGAGCTATTTGTGGCAGTCACGACTTCTTAGTTGGGATATTTAATTAGCCGAGTTATGTTTAGATAGCAACGTTCCAATTCAGACAATTGAACGGACTTTTGCTAGCACACTCGGGCATTCTAGAGAGGGAGGGAGCAAATTTATGAATGAAAGACGGGGACGAAAAAAATAAATGTGAACTGTCCAAATATGGAGGAGCAAGGGGAAAAGGTACACGTGGGATACACAAACCGCAAGACTGATAGTAACCGCAGCCTTCTCCGTACGTTTCTGAGAAATGTTGCTCTGCTCTAGGTAAATGTCTATTAGTGCATTTGCCTAAGGAAAATTTCATGAGCATCAAAATTCTAGTTTAAAAGGATTTTATTTGCAGTGCCTCGAGATGATACCTTTGTGAAAACACATCTACTGGAAGAAGAATAAAATTTCATGGTTACTCAGTTTGTGGACTGATTACGTGAGATGGCCAGCAGTTGCAAAATAAATAAAAGCAATCTAGCGGCAGTTTTTATTGTGAATGATATAATGTTAATAACAGCGTTTTTGTTAAATGTAATTCGTCAACGTTTCGACTAGCTTGTGTAGTCTTTCTCAAGGCAAGTTTTACAATCACTCATTGCGCCATTCAATCTAGAGGCAGCTTTCATCGTATATGTACACACATGTATGTATATATATATGTATATATGTATATATGCATATATATACCCAGTCAGATATTTACATTATACGAGATATAAAACTGTTGCTGCGTAAAAGAAACAAACTTCAGATAAAATTACGCATGAGACAGTGAAAAAAAATCGTACATTGCCCTCAGCACTCATATTTCGTGGTTCAGCAATCTTCAACAAAATAACAAGTTACAATTACATTCTTTAAAACTGGTTGCACCAAGACCAATTCTTTAAGTACATCCATTTCGGTAGAACTCAGACATGATCACTTTTATCGGTGGACTGCTTACCGAGATATAATGGATAGACAATAAAAATTTTCTACTGGAACGAAGTATTGTCCATCGCAGTAGCATGTGTCGTATGCGGATGGGTGAACAACATTTGCCCGGAAGCACCCGGCCGACTTTACCGTTATTGCCACTCTTCAGGTATGCGTACCCGGTACTGTTCTGTCCAACCATCCCTATACTAGTGCACTCCTTTCTTGGTTTCCCACTTGAATCTTATTTGAATCATTAGCAGCGTAAGTCCACTTAAGAATCACATGGTGATTCGTCGGAGCAATAACCGCGGAACCGGTCATGTGCTTCCGGGGAAATTTTGTTCATCTATCCTCAAGCGAAATATACTACTGACAAGAAAAACCAATATGCTGGAGCAATGTGCCCCATTTCTGAAGGATAGCCTTGCCTGAACAATGAAAATCCCCTGAGGAATCGCCGTGTGATTCTCAAAAGGAAGTACCTTCAGTTCAAGCTCCTGACGAAGCAATTGAGATTCTAAGGTGGTATTATTGTTCACCTTCAAAAAAATGCCATTTGAGACTAGTGGCAACTTTCTTGTTGCGTTTCCTAGAGCCGTTCTACTAAACTTAAAAGGAAATCGCTGTTTTGCATTTACAGTCATAGGAAGGATTTTTTAACTCCTGTAACCGATTCACTTAGTTGCCACAAATGATGTAGGGTCATCGAATATAAGTTCGTTGTACTACATTCAATCTTCAATATGCTGTAAGCCCATGGGGCATTGAAATTGTCATTTGAAGATGTGATTGCTAAACTAACAAAATAATTTCATTTTCTTGTTAGTAGGCATCAAAAAAGGAGACTAAGGGATGCTGAATAACAAAAGCCGCTCCATCGGGTATTCCGAAAGATTGCTCTATACTCGCCGGGTTCAATATTGTCCTCAAACTTTGAAGGCCCATGTTTTTCACTAATACCTGCCACTAGTTTAGATTCCCTCATACAAAGCATGAACGTCACAACTCATTGTTCATTTGTGAGCAGTCATTAACAGAAGTCGCCCCAGGTTTACAGTTCTCCGCAAACATTTATAGTCTGACAAGAAATTTTGAAAATACTGCCTACTTTCTCCAGCCTTCATAACCTTTCACGTTACTCTTCACCGAAACGGAAACTTCTATCCCGTCATCCGTAAGTCATCTTTCATTTCTCAGCCTCATTTATTTCGGCTTCTTCCTTGAAGCTGGCATATCCAAGGAGGTCCACTAATCTGCCATCACTTATCAACATTCACAATTTAACTTCTCCAACTGAGGCTTCCAATTTACACAGTCAAAAAGTTGGTTCGTATTTGTCTGTCCTTAGTTTTTGTGCTGTTTCCCGTTCCCCAAACATTAAATGCATTTTAAATTTTGAGCTCCCTTCGAACATCGAAGTGTCGAATTTAAGCAGTTCCAACTACGAAGTAGAAGCCGATACGTTTTTGCAATCAGCATTCTTCATTGGCTTGCTGGCCACCCAACGCACAGAGCAGATTGTATTGGCGCCCATCCGTACAACTTTCATATAATTTCTTCCTTAGTATACACCAATGCTTCCTTAACAGGTCACAACTCACAGATTGCGGTAATCTGAAATCATAGACTCATAGCCGGAAAATCGAGTAACTATCTTTTTGTGATCGTTATTGTTTCGGTTTCTACTATTTGGAGCTCTCCTCGGCAGTCCCTATTCCCGAGAATTACTCTCACTTTTCTCGTAACCAGACAGCCATTTACTTTATTGAAATATCACTCACTAGATGGCGAGATCTCTTATTTTAGTTAATCTTTGTTTCTCAGAGTGCACATTTTTTAATCTTCTTTTTCTTCCCAATTTTTTACAATCATTCCGTATTCGAAAGCAGCGTCCCCAAGTTGAGCATTACTCAAATGCAACCCACGCCCATCCTATTTACTATGGTATTTAGCTCTTTTAGTGTAAATCACCTTCTTCGATGCAAAATTAAAGTAGTTTTGTCATATTTTATCATAACTCTTTGTGTCCTAATAACTTCACGCGTGCTAATGGAAATTCGTGATCCTCTTGGTTTCTACTGATTAATAGTAGCAAAAGTAGAGTAGCCACCGTATTTTGGGCACATATGTTTTCCGACTGCTAGGCAAACACTGGGCGTATCTTTGTTAATCTCTATGCTAATAGGACTGCCAAAATCGAAACTTTTTCATCGGCGTAAATTATTGGCTCAAGCGCTGTTTGCCAGGTACTGTAAGAGCTCGTTTCGACATAGCATGTACAAAGGCAGACCTCGACACAAATACATCAAAGCAAATTAAGTGAGCCTTATTTACTGCGGTCCTTGTAAACAATAGACAACCACAATTTTAGTACGCCAAAAGACAAGGAGAAAAACGAAAATCTTTAGACAATTCATATTCTAAGTGTTTTTTCTGAACATTGGTAATGCATAAAGAACAAAATTGAAATTCAGAGTGCATTATAATTTTATTCAATTAGATCAAAGTAGAAATTTAGACTTCCATTGAAGCACGTACCCACTGGCTGGTACAAAGACACACCACCAAGAAAGCTGTTTATGTACCTCTACAACTGTTCATATTTCGACTGCGCGTATATATTATATATAATTACATATGTGTGTGTGATATATAGAATTATCGCCAATTTTGATGCATTCGAAAAATGTTTGATACCATACCTAAGGTCTAGGTGTAAAGAAGCATCAGTAAATATCATGAACTGATTTGCAGGTTGTCTCTATTATAACCACTTGCAGAATGCGATAAAGCTGATTACAGATGGATAATCTTGGTTGTCAAAGTAAATTCGTCCGATCATCAGAAATGGAATGTTATTAGAGCAATAAATTCTGGAGGATTTATGAGAAAGTCGTAAGATTTACCCTATTTTACATTCAAAAGTTGTAAAAAGTGTAGGTGCTCAAGAGAAGCATTCATTTATCGCACATTCTGCCGACAACCATGGTTGTATTATTAGGCTAAGGTCAATTATTTGCTAACTAAAATAATTTGCATTAAATATATGGTCTAATAAAAATGGTTGGTTGTGAACTGAAAAGTGATCTCCCATGAAGGAATGTGATTTATGTCAAAGATCACCCTGCCTTAAGGTCATTTGGGCGTACTGCTTTGATTGCTTGAGTCTTGTCGTGACGATGAGAAACTAAACGAGAAACGGAAGATTCGTTCACTTGATGCAGATATTTTCATCTATTTCGATTTTTGTGCCCAAACATTTCAACAGTTTCGAAAAAACATGGCTATCACTTACTTCGTATTGAACGAATAAACTGTGCCATGAGCACGACCTTTTCTGTGGGAATTCAATCAAATTCGACAGTGAAAGAAGAGCCACTCATATCCAGGTTAAAATTATGCGAAATAAGTTTCCTCTAATCCTGAAACAAATTAATACATATATTTTATCCATCGTCATCCTTACTGAGTGAAACAATATTTAAACACCGTATCCGCTGGTGCTTACAAAAAACGGATTAATTGCGCGCCCACTGGCAGAAAATTCCGAGCACCTTAATCTGGTAACTCGCCAGTTTGGTTGATGAATGTATTCCACATGATGACCTGGAAATCGCTAACAAAAGTAATATTTTTAATTTTTTTTCAAAGTGCGATCATACTTTCTTACTCCCCTTCATGTTGTTCATTTCTAAATGAATAAACTCAAAAAAGCCTTACAAACACATCAAACTCGCGTGCACCAAGAATACAGTAATTGGTATCCTTAAGGTGATTGTATTCTCTTGATTCAAAGAAAGTGAACATTCCGAAAAATAATGCCTTCGCTAAAATAAGCTCTTTTTTCACTCTTTTGGAGTTTATTAAAGAAGTTATTTAGAGTAAAATGTTTTTCATTCAATTTGCCTTGAACCGAGTGAAAGCACAATTAGGTAAAGGGAATGTCTCACACAAACACATGCCACTGTTCTGTCAGTGACACTGTCTAAAATATGTTCCATGTCCTGCACCAGCCACCTAAGCAATAGACAGTGACTTGTAAGTTTCATAACTTCTAGGCATATGTGGTTAAATTATATTATTCTGCGGTTTCCGGATATCATAGCAAAATGACCAAAATTTAAATCGAATTGTCCCAATCATAAGACCAATATGGCATACCACAGTCCCAAAAATTTGCAGCATTCATTCAAAATAGATCTAAAGCGAACACCGTCATTATCTGATCATTCGGGGATTCAAATAAATTCGTGCAGAATGAACAGGAGTCTGGTGTTACACATGGATTCAAAGGGAAATGCTTAGCTCCATGTTTATAATGTATTGTATCATCCAGGGCGCCTTCGCATCCAACTGCAAGGTGGTCACCTGCAAGCTAAGCAAAAAACATCATTTTACACCTCAGTACGGCATTCAGGATAGTGTATCAAAAGAAAATTTGTCAAAATCAGCGTGGTTTGAAACCCCTTAATGAATCTCACTGGTCTAAAATGGGATTGCGGAGTGTAACAACTGAACCGTTTGTCGCCGTCCCTCAGTAACAGGTAACTTGATATCCATTAGGATGAACAGTTTCTAACTGGACAAGCCTATCTGCTTCCCCTTACAAGTTTGAATTTACGGGTGATGGGTTATTAGACGTTCGCCTCAAGAGACATGCAAGATGTTTTGCTTAATTCATGAAGTCGCACTTAATTTTGTTGCGCATAACTAATCAGTGTTACCATGAGCACTAATGTGTCAACATATCTGATTACAGCTTCGCCAGATTGAGATTGTGAAGTTATATGATTATAACTAGGGCTAGGTTGAATACCTTGGATCGTATGTAAGTCATGAATAATCAATCCTGATCCTTATTAATAGTTCAGTGACAAACAGTTACCGTAGGAAAATGAATATTAAATTATCTTCATAGTGTATTATATGCGCAACAAAGAAAAAATTACATTTATTAAAGTTGCCATTTAAAATGATTAACACTCGTAAACTTTCAATACGCAATTGCTGTGGATAAATTTATGACTGGCTGAAGCATACGGTTCATTGAAGTGAAAATTGCGAACAAGGTACAATGAAAGGGAAGAAACGAAGAAAGCTGTTTAATGCTAACGGTATATAGTGGGTAAAGCTTAAAGCAAACGTCTAATATTAAAGCAATATGTCTTAATAATTATCGCACGTAGAAGGAAAAACAAATGTGGTTGAAAATTGACGGTCGGATGGGTAGATAGATAGATGGATAGATAGGTATATAGATAGATGAAATTGGTTTTGCTCGCTGAGCTGGGCGATTTGATTGTAAGCCTATCATCACCAGCCGAGGTGGTGTCTTGTGCCTAGCGTCCAGCTGCCATCATCAGTCAAAATGGATCACCTGGTCTTTAGTCGATGCTGATTAGTCGCTCTGGTTGAAATGGTAGGGTAGAGATGCGGACGGTGGCAACCAGATGCTAGCCACACGATCATAGCACTGATGATGTCACTTCGGCCATTGGTGACACGTTTGCAATCAAACTGCCCAGCTCAGCGGACAAACCCATACCATACGGTTGAAACTGAGCCACGAGAAAGCACATCATTTTTCAACCTGATATCACAAATATATATATATATATTTGTAGCATGAATATAGACTGATCTGCCTGAGAAAATGAAGGATGGATGGAATAAATTGCTCAATGTCGCAATTCGTTTCACGTTTGTTGATTTGTGTTCCCATCATCGCATCCGCAGCACGAATTATTTCTGTCGACTGAAGGCATGGAGTTTTGCGATTTTAGTGCTGGCAATATATAATTTATTCCGAGTATCAAGGTTGACTGCGCGCTCAAATTCATCGGAACTGAGATCAATAAACAATCACGAGTGAACCTCAATCTTCATCTACATGCCTGGGTTTGTGTAAAGCGCGCAAAAATGTTGTTCTGGCTAAACGAATGTTAGGCACGTTGAACGCAAACCTAAAATCAAGTTTGTCGTCTGGAAAATCATCAAAATAAAGCTTCTCAAGTGGAATCGGCAAAAAAGAACTGTTGGAAAATATGACGGGCTGAATGACGGCTTTCAAGAAGCCTTTTTCCCGTTTCCGTAAATGTCCATTAACGAATAAGTTCAGATGATTTTACATTCCCCAAAGCGAACTTCTTTTGCCGAACTCTTAAATAAGTAACTAGTTTGAAGAAAAATGCGCCGTGTTTTCTACCATATAGATGTTTTATCTAAATTTTCACAATTTGATTTTGCATACCATTTTAAAGTCAAGTATCTCGTCAGTCTGAATGATGAAAAGAGTGTTGCCTAGTATAAACTGATCATATGTTGTGGTACGATGGTGCACAGCCTCTTAGAATGAGTGGTTGCATAGCATAAGCTTGGAAACATTTCCTTATGATAATGAAAACAGTAAAGCATAAAGCTGCATTGCTATATGTGTAAAAATGATTTGCCTGTGCACAGTCTGACGAGTTAGTGAATTTATCGAGCGGAGGCGGGATAACGCTGATGTTCAAATGAACGGCAGCCGTCAACAAAAGGGCCAAGTAACATTAAAATCGGTTTCGTTTCATTCCCTGTCAACCGCAAATGAGGTGAACGCAACTTGAACAAAAATTACAAGAAGCACCTCAATCCCCGAGCTGGGTCGAAACCCAGTTCACCAGAAAAATATTTTATAACTTCGTTTTAAAACGGGTCGCGACGCTACTACAAACTAATTACGGTTAATTAGACTAGATGTCGGCACCACAAGTACGGAAATGTTAACTTAAGCATACCGTTTGCATGAAAATGTTGGCCAAAGTCGGTCTGCTGCCAAGTAGAAAACATGCAAAATTGAAAGAGAAGAAATAAACATTTTAGAACAAAACTCCCCTGATCTAGATTCTGATGAACATAGAAGCATGAAAAGTACCGGACGAGAAAGCAAAGTGGTTACTGGTGACTAAAGGGAAACCTTCACTAACCATATATTGTCATATAGGCAAAGTTCATTAGGTTAGAGTTCCTTTAATAGTTAGATAGAAGCCTACTGCCAATAGAGCCATAAAGCGAACCGTAAATTTATTCTATTTTGACGTGACGTTCGCAAGCACAGGTCCCCGCAAAGCTAGTCACGCTTAAGTGTGGTACCTTCTCCATGTCCGCAGTTTCTTCCCGGAAATATTACCGGCCTTTCACGTAATAAATAAAAGAAGCTAAATTTTGTTTATTTCTCTGGTGTATTTCTAAAAATTGCATCTCGAATGAATCAGAATAAGTTTAGTGTCGGTTTTGTCTTATCCTTGCTGACTCCAACGATACCAATTAGGTCTATTGCGGGAACCACCGGAAATATTTAAACTTTAGCGATGACATATTGTTCGGATTTACTGTTATGTTCCAATGTCTCCCAAAGGACCGTCTCTTCTCTTTTCAACGCATCAAAAGGGCAGACATTTCTGGTAGTGCGTTCTTACCGGACTTCTTTGGCAGGTTATTGGAAAGAGATTTGAAAAGTTTAAAAGTTGGCCGTTCTATGTCGCTGTATGTAGACCGTTGCACTGTCCCATTAGATCACACTTACGATGCACGGTCTCAGAATCACAATTTTGACTTTTATGTTTCACTCGGAAGATGGAATTAGACAACTACAAAAATAGCCACTGTTTAGTTTGGCCTGTCATGGCGTTTATCAAGTAACATGTATTGGCGATGATAAATGCATCAGCAGAGAGAACCGACGACTTCACAGTGGATATTTGAGAGCACTTCGAAATGGCTAAATTCTGGCCAAATTTTCTTTTGACTTAAACTTGCTTATCGAAGAATCCCTATTGGAATAATCGCTTCGATACTGAGAATCCATTTTAACAGAATTCCAAATCAAATCTGAGTTGTATTGCAACCTGTTAAAAGTCAGACAGCCAAGCACATGAACTATCATACATCACAGGTCAAATTTACCAGTTTTCATTAACCGTCTATATTTACTTATATTTAGATTTTGATTTGACTTTGAAACCACTTAAAACTAGAGGACAAGAGAAGTCGATTTCGACGACTAATGCACCCTAAATTAATAATGTTTTGAGAGACCCGTTGCCACCACAATTTTTGCTGATCGAGGGAATGTTATCGACATTGAGAATGCACCTGTCGATCATCTACCGTGAAATGAATGCATTGTCGAAATGATAGGATATAATATGGCATGATGCACTACATATTCAACAATGTTTGAGAAGGCTTTTATTAGTAGTATTTTTGAGTTGTCGAGCTCGAATTTCACAAACACTCCATTCTTCTCACTATCCTTAAGTCCCGAAAACAGCAAACTAGGTTTCCACGAAAGTGTTTCAGCCAACAGCAAAACAGTGTCCGTATACAGACAGTTGTTATCTCAGTCCCTGTTTCTGGTGAACAGTATTCTTTTAGTATTTCCTAACCCGAAAACGAACGACAACATCATAAAGCCGTTTTATACCCCCGTACTACGACGCTGTTAAATTTCGACCCTAGTACTCAATATACAAACTGTCAAGTGGTTAGGAATTCAGGACAAATCAAGTATAAATGTTTTGCGCGCTAATTGGGGAGGAATAAGTTCTGGTGGACCAAATCAACTTGTTTGGGAATCACTTTCTTCAAGTTGACATAAATCATCCAAATACGTAATCACAGATATCAGTTTGTTCAATTCAAAAGATGAGCTCCGTTATCACAATCGCAAAATTATTCGCTTGGATGATGCCTTGGTTTTGCTGCTCGGATGGAACTGTCCATGCTGTTTTCCTGGAATAAGGAAACCAAAGGCTGCAAATTGTGGAACGGAACATTTGAGGTATTCATTTGTTTTGTTTCCTTTCCTTTGGATTCCCCTGTGCGATCCACCCAGACACAAAATAAACTTGCAGTTAAATTTGATTGCGTCATCATAGCTTACTTTGAGCACCATGAATTTGTGCCATTCTGCATCAAGCAATTAATGAAAACCAAAATCAAGAGACAGACAGAGATTTCTTCTAGAGAAGGAATCAAATAGGCATTTGGAGAACTGGTCGTTTAATTGAGTGAAAGAAACTGAATTTTTGCTTTTTTAATTCTGAATGATATAATGTTAATAACAGCTTTGTTGGTAGATGCAATGCGCCGACGTTTTGGCTACCGTGGATAATCTTTCTCTCGGTAAGTTTCACAATCAAAATCGTTGTTTGAATCTGAATGGAATCATTTCCCTTGGAAATGAAGTTCTAATGTAAATTCTTACCGAAGTTATATCGTTAAGTATCACAGATTCAGCAGCCAAACGTTCCAAGGTTTAATCTGATGCTAATTGAAGTAACAATTCACCGAAACATTTTACTATCTTCCACGAGGCGTTAGACATGATGAGTAGACACTGCGAACCTTCTGAGACAAATGAGCACTTTCTGCTTCGCCTTTGCGTTGCGACAATTATTGATTTGACCCTGAGCTAAGGAGTGGTTTCTGTCCAATTACCGAATACTTTCCAATGAATTGTATTGCATCTGTCCGGATATGTCAGGCAAAACAAGAATTGATTAAGCCCGTTCAGAACGATTGCATTTCGGGAGCCACTGAAATGCCCATCCCGGAAAGCAAATTCTTTCCACCAGAGGTTCAGAATACCGATAATGTGAGCTGAACCTCCATTTCATTGGCCAGTCGAACCATCCAGTCTACTGGCATATTCTCTGTTCATTTCTAAGCCCTTAATCTTCCATGTTTCATCTTTTATCTTTCAGGAAGGGGGTCGCAGTCAGAATTGAGCTGCCAAGTGTGGAAGTTGACCGGCGGTGGGCGGATTAGAACCCGCAACCCTCACGTCCAAAAGCCACGACCTCATCCGTTTGACCAGCGCCAACCACCATTCCTCCATCCAGGGAATACCCAATCCACGGTCAAAGTCGCTCATAATAACGTCTTCACTTCCAGTTCATCAATAAGCACGAAATTCACCGTCATTCAAGTGGTAAGGATAATTGCAATTGGTTGTTCCGAAGATCTGATCTCCCGAAACTCTGACTCATTAGTTATTTACATTTTCATCAATTTTAACATGCAAATTTTCTCAAAACTCGTTAGACAATATTTTCGCTTTGCAATAAACCCTTCCGATTTTAATTTCTAATAACGCATGAAGATATCAGAGAAAAACACAACTGTCCTCGGTTTCCGCTTGCCTATACTTAGTTTGTACCTAATTAAGAGAGGCAAAATATATTCTAATGCGGTGATTACGGCAAACTCTTCTGAGCATTAAAATTGAGGAGCTGACTGGATGCTCAGCTAACAAGCCGCGTTTGGCGATTTAGCCCAGAAAGCACTCATTGGAAAGCAAGCTGAGACATGATTAGCATAGGTCGTTCTTTTACCTGTTATTGCATTAGAAATTATGAACGAAAGCATAAGCCACAGGTAATTATTTATTAGTTGAAAAATTCGGCATTACGTAAGTACTAAAATATTAAAAATGAAGACGACATTTCAAGTAAGTATAAAGCACAGTCAGTAGTAAAGTGAATGTTGAACTCCGGGTCCATTGTTGCTGCGACAGTTAGATATGGAACCAACAACTGGAATATGTGTTGATACCCTGGTACAGAGTACAGCAGTTAGATTATAATCACTTTAGGACACTAATTTGTTTATTCAGCTTTGTCCAAAACCCTGGACTAAACGTGATTTCCTTTTCTTGATATTTTACACCAAAACTTAAATGACAGTATTTCGGAACCGCCAAATCTCACGAACTGAAACCTAAAGATAATTTATTTCAACCTGGCCATTAGATCTGTTCTCAACTTCTCTTCTATGCACTGTACCCCATGCTCACACTTAATGTCATAGACTGATGCAAAAATAACCAACGAGTATGTAGTACTTCAGACGTTAGTTGGAATGAGGCATGTGTTGAACACAAAAAGCATTCCGAGTCTTGCTTCTGAGTACACATTCAGAATAGCGTGGATTTCATGATGAGGTTGACTTATACGCCGACGGATCTACTATGTGTGTGAAGAAAAATATGATTTACGCCAGGACACTTTCAATGGAATTCTTCATATTGGCAACAAAATTCCAGTTAACCTGCTGCTTGATAATACGGCCTATAAATAAGCAATGGTATTCATGCTATTCAGTTTACATCACCGTCTCTAACTAGTTAAATGATTTTTTCAAGCCTATTCAGAAGTTCTGAGTGCAACGTTTAGCACAGAACGATAATCGATGTCACGGTTTACTCTAGCTCTCAAGATCACCGTACATTTATCGGAGAAATTTACACCATGTTCTTCTGTCGGTCCCAAGAATCTTGTGTTTAAAGAATTTATTCTCACTCATATAACACTGAGCAAACTTGCACTGAATTAGAAATCGAGAAGCGTCCTGTGTTGCGGCTTAGGTAAACTCAAGTTTACAGTTTGATGGGTTTCGTAGAATAAAGGATGGGTAACGCATTGATAGAACAGATACGGAGAGCGGATTACAGACTTATGTGCAGTTCAGCTTAAGCGTGTTTTGTAATGTTTGGTTGCCCACGTTTAGTCGCTGCCAATTTGAGACACTTACGGTGTGGTCATGATATCTGTGTGATCTTACTGTGTGGATAAGATAAATAAATAAATAAATAAATCTCGACCTGACTTTGGCAGTAGTTTGGTACACATGGCCTCCAGTGTGCAATACGAGCAATTAAGCGCAAGGACTGTAGGCGCCCCTAGTGGTTTTGAATAAGCAGCCCAGCATTGTTTACGTGCTTCGGTTCACGATATTTTTGGGTTATTGTGCATTTACATCAGCCATTCACAACCAGCGTGATTCCCAGTCCAGTGCACGTCAAAGTGCCATATTACTAACGATGTATAGAGGCCTCGTTGATGCCTAACAGCACATGACCCGTGTTCTCATTTAGCGATTGAAGATGTCTCTGGAAGGGGGGGTGGTTGCTTTCCTCCACAAATTGATAGAATGAATGGCACTCGAGTAAATGAAACGAAGCAGCAGGTTGTTACAAACAAGAGTTCAGTGGTGAAAAATTCATCCTAACTAGTGGTTACGTCAGCGTCCACCAGCATATTTTTCGCAATCACAGTAAACCCGCGAAGCATTAGGTGAAAATCAGTGTTATTACTTAATATCTTTGATGTTGTGACAGGATTTCGGAAAGCGCAATCTCTGGATTGAGAATTACTACGCAGAGGCATTCATATGTTCCCAGCCAGTGAAATTAAGGACGAAATAAATCGGTTATCTGCTGTTCTCGGAATTAGACGAAATGACATAACTGTCTGTGAGTATTTGGTTAGACATAACAGAACTGCAAAGACAAAACCATAGGCGTACTCGTGGACTCATCAACAAATGTCTGTTGATAGTGCAGCGCAACATGTTCTGCAATTTTTTCCCTGTGCAACCAGTGGGTAAGTTTTTCCTTTTTGAATTTGGAATTTCGTGTGAATCGCTTGAAAAGTGCATGGATGGTGGGAAAATGTATAGACAACTAAGATGAGTTAGTCAAAAATAATACAGATTAGGAACACAGTTCTACATTTTAGGTCATTTCGTAAGTATTATTGCATCCCGGTTTCATGTAAATTAGTTTACCGGTCACGCATGCTTAGCGATCCGAATGAGATTCCGGTTTCAAGAGCTTACAAATCCAGGAATGACTAATTAGACTACTACTCGTCGTATACACCTTGATGGGCGACGTTAGCCTGGAAACCGTTTATGAGTGTCTAGTTTGTTCGTATTTGCAGAATTCTGGGTCACATTTTGACCGAACTGCCGTAGCCAGTAGCTAGTCTTCTTTGAATTATCAGCAGTTGGCATGAAGGTTTAATTTACATTTTTACTTTATATCTTTTTCCTGTATTAATAAGACAAAAGTGTACGTCATCTATCAAGAAGAGGCCGCGACCAACACGTTTAAATGCTAAGGACTAATCCGTTTTACTATCACCGAAGTCGCACGATAATTCCTCTTTTGAATCCTCGCATATACCGTTTACTACATAGAAGCAACACTAGTTACTCTGTGTGCTCATTCCCCAGCTCAACCTTGTCTAACCGACGGTCGGTTTTCGCCAAGTCACCTTGTGAATCCGAAACAGGGTACACATTGATGCATGCTCTCCATCAAACAACTGAGATTTCATGGGGTTTTGAGCTTCGGCAAAAGCTTCCTCAGTCAAAGGCGATACGCAAGAACAGTGGCGACTACATTTGATTTTCACTATTATTTGTTCCCGTCATTACTGTATCCAAAGATTCCATTATCCCATGGTGAAATGAAAAGTCCTAAGTGGACCGACCTACGAATAAATGGATCTTTTGAAAGGCATTTCGCCTCTGCCAATTGCTTGGGGCTAATAAATCATCTTTTTGTTGCAATGTCATCGTCAGTGCGGTGTTTTTCCATCTGCTAAATCTAGCATTCATCAGAAACAACAGAAATTTAAAAATACCTAAAAAACCCATTGGCTTATTTCTTGATTGCCCCATAGATAAGATTCAGTATCTTTCCTCTTGAATCTTTGTCAGCATGGGCCATCATTTACACATTTAATGTCGGAAAAATCCAGAACTAGCAAGAACGTGAGAAACTAAATATTGCGAAGGTCGTCATAACGAAAGTGCTAACTTAGGATTCTATGCGATGGGCATAAATTAATGGTGCTTCATTTGTTGCCCAGAATAGATTCACTCAACCGACGTTTGCTAAGATCAATCGAAATCAAATGTTTCCCATCACCACTCATTCTCTAAGTTTAGCCCAGTTCATAAACCTGCTACAATTAGCCGTGAGTAAACGCGAACGGAATGACATTTCAAGAAGACAAAACGCCAAGGCAACCATTCGGTTTATTACCGAAAGAGCAAGAGACAGTGTCGGGGGCATAAAACATTTTCCATGTCCAAAGGCATCTGTGCGCACCGTTCAAGTTCGTCCAATGGTTTCAGCACCACATCACGTACGCAGTTGCGATTTCGCCAAGTCAAAATAGACCTGTTCCAGTGTTGGACTGCTGATGGTAAAGTCTTCTATGGAGTGGTTTCTATGAGCTGAAAAAATGCCACAATCATTGTATCTGTTTCCAGCTACCAGTAATTGGTGAATGCATAATGAAATTCAGAAGCTGAATTGATTTCTTCTTCATGATAGCATAAACTGCATGGATCCAAATATACTTACCAGGCAGGGTTAAAATAAAAACAAGACTAGATTTGATGTTTTTCAACGAAAGCTTGAACATTTCAAAAGGAAATCCCTTTTTGTAACCATTCATTAATCGTCGGAACAAAATAGCGTCCACTTGAATAGGGCACTTGTTTCACGGTTCAGATACTTACTGCTTTCAAAAGGTAACAAATCAACCGTATTCAGTTCAAATGTAGATAACCAGTTCGTTCTAGGAAAAGCCATTGAACTCGGTCAGATTCCTCAGGTAACCATTCAGCTTACTGGCCCCTAGAATTTTTTCTATTATTGTTGTCGGTAATCTTTACTTTACGTTCAAGTCACTTTAAAGTGAAATTAAAAAAGCCGATATTTTGCTTTAAATTGACTTTCATTTCAGCACTGCTGTTTGTTGCAAGTACAATCTGCCTATCATCCGTTTATGATTAGCCTACTTAAATCGTGATAACAGCAGAAAAATTCACACAACCCTTATTTTATCTCGACTCTATCAAACAGCCTGATATATTTCGACTAATCTTGATTAAGAATTGTTTATTCAAATTTGCCTTGCTTCTTTGCCGATTGCTTGACCTCTCACAACAAACCCCCACAATCTTCTTGGAGGATTATCCGAAATATTCCAACTCATAGGGATGGTCTCCCTTCCGGATCCAATAGAAATCCGCCATTTCTCTTCCACAGTCTCGAAACATATTTTGCCCTATCAGGAAACCCATACTGCTGACAAGTAGCATTCACTCGATACAGATCCACTGGCAAATCGCTGGTATGACATTGGCATAGCTGGTTTTCCCAAGTTAACGGTTGCAATGAACTGGATTCAGATTCTGAGGCATAAGCACCTTTTGTTAAAGCTCCCTGGTAATCAGGCTACTAACACTATTGCATTTCATCGCACAGACCGCGGGTACACATCTCTCGCCTGTTGTTTACGTCTTCATTCGATAGCCCTCTATTGTTCGAGACTCCTTCCAAAGAAAGATTTGTTATGCAATGTTATCATGAAGAGAAGCAAAGGATAAAACGGTTTTGGTTCCACTCTGGAACTTGGTACTTGAATCTGTAGACATCTCAATAGAGACTACATTACATCCCTCGTAGACAGCACCATAATGATTGCAGGCATCCTCAATACAGCAAGCTTTCCAAACGCTGTTCTGTTTCTCCATTAGTGTTATTTGCACAACCACTTGTAATCCTTTTTTCCCCCTTCACCGATGCTAATACTTCAGTGTTCCACTCTTCCATTCTCACTTCATCAACTAATATCTTTCAGTATCGCTTCACTTACGTTGATCAGATATTTGTCTAGGATTACAAGGACCTGATATTACTTAGCTATACGAAATGTACTTCAGGTTTGTTCCCCTTAAGGCAAACATTCTGACTCTGCGCTTCTTTTGCACCCTTTGTAAATTTCACAACCTTTTTGGTTTTCGGTGAATTTTTTCTCTCATTTTTGTTTACTGATCACTACATGTTACGTGAGTGGACTGGATGCGAGACGAATAAGACGCTGTGTGAAGTTCTGGACCCATCTTTAAAGGTTCTGTCCAAATCCGAATATGAGGAGACGACCAGCGTTGTGTAGAAAAGAAGACAAACGTTACACTGATATTAAAAATGAGTGAGTAGATTGGAAGAATTCAAAATCGTAAACAGTGGCCGCAGTTTTCATTTGGTCTGCAATTTCATGTCAATTTGGTTTTCGACGGGTTTTTGAAATCATGTACAGCCAGGTAAGATATGTACTCAATGGGTAAGCTGTCAGAGCAATTCGGAGTATCTACAGATGTTCTATCTTTTTGTTCAAATCATTTTTCCCTAGCTGGCGATGGATGTCTTTAACCTTGTCCAAATCTCATCCATGCCAACATCTCCCCCTATCTCGTTTACTTTAAGGATATTCGCGTTCGACAGAGATAGAACATTTTGCGGCATTGTCATTTGGAAAACAGTGATCCTGTCACGCTTAAAAACAACATTTGATACGACCCTACACCAGCGTGTAGGTTGTGTTATTATCATTACCGATTACACCGCGACATGTCCGAAAGTCTTCGACTAAGGATGTCCTACTGAAACGCATCAAGATGTAATTGATCAGATATACTGTCTTACCGTCCCTGGTGTATCACGTCAGTGGGTATCTTTGTGGATGTTGAAATCAGGTATTGGTGGCAACCAGTCAATTGAAAATTGTAAATGAAACCAAGCGGTTACAATTTTTACGTCGTCCGCTGAAGTCAAATCTCCCAAGTACGTGATGGGTATAATTATCTGCAGGTTCAGTACATAAATTCCAGTTTCACACAATCAGAAGAAGGTCACGCTTTCGGATGCGTCTCATTAAACTCTGAGGTTCGCGGTAGAAGGCCAAGCATGCAAAGTTGAAGATTAGACTGTACAACTTAGTGAATTACTGCAACATTTGCCCCAAAGCTACATGATTTCTACAAAAGCATCGAAAACGAAACTGATATGTCATGGGTGACAACATAAAAACTGCAGCCGCTGTTTAGAATTTCGAGGTTTTTCGACTCGCTCGCTTTAAGCACATCATACTACTGTAAACAGATCCGAAGAATCAATAACCTTGTCAAATGGTTGCCAATGAAATTATGCAATCAAACGGCCGAAGTGGGTGAGCTCGCAGATGAATCAAACCGTTTTGCCCGTAGTCCTGGTTCCTTTTTGTCAGGCAATTCTAGGAATAGTTCGGTTTCCCATAAGGCTAAGAGTGATCTGTTGCTAGTCCGTTCGCAAGACAGTTGAAAGAAGAACTAGACCTTGAGGCATAGCAACAACTTCTCGAGGTGAAGAACAAAACTGAGATAGTGTAACTGTAGCTAGCGTTTGCAGAAGAGGGAGAGAACGGTCCTAATTTGAATGCTTTAAAAAATGAGATTGATGCTGAGAAACACTTGTCTCGATATTTGAGGAACCGTCGTATGCACACCGAACTTACATTCGATGCCCCAGTTTATTCGACGTCCAGGGGCGAAACTAATTATCAGGTGGATCTGTCCAAGGCCAAATTGGGGTTTTCACTGGCAGTATCTCTACTTATTGGAGATCTGTTAAACAGTTTGAACATCACATAGAGAACGGGGTTAAGGACTGGGCGCAGAGACTCCTGTATCTATAAAACTTGCAAGGGGCACGCCGGAATTGTCAAAAAGGAGTGCCTCACGCTCCGTTCACAGGTTGCTTTTAAAAAAGCCAGAAATGTCCTGAGGGATCTGCATGGACAAGAACATGTGGTGACTAGTTCGTTGATCGATGGTTTATTAAGGGGATTGAAGTTAGTTCCCGAAGACCCTCACATGTTGACGAGGCCATTGTTATAAATGCTTAACTGCGACGTAGCTTTTACAGATGAATTGCCTAGATGTTTTGAATCCATTACAAACAATGAAGCAGGTCGTCCGTGGCCTAATCGGATCGAAGAGTTCTCGGATGGGGTTGTCGATGATATGTTGAAGTGTGGGTATGATCCTAAGTTCAGTGATCTGCGGACATCATTGTCTCTTGAAGCGCAGGTTTCCCGAAGTAGATTTGGAAAGCTAGCGTCTGAAAACCGGCCTCAGTGGAGCGGGCGAACGCTCAGCTGGAAAAATAACTTCCAGAATGATCGTTCGGATGCCCTACTTTTCAGTACGACAGAAGTGTTTCGTTCATAAACCTCCGCCGAAGTATGCGCGGTCTGCAATGGATGGCGCATGCTGGATGAACGTCTTAGTGTCCTGTGAACTGATGCATTCGAAGGATGGGAACTGCTTAAAGCGGTGAAAACATGTTTTTCATGTTGGAATTTCGGACATTTGTCGACCCACTGTTCCGTTCCAGAACCATGTACCAGCCCCGGTTGTCGAAGTAGGCACCATCCATTACAGCATGACCCGAGTATACAATATAGCGGATGGAATACATCCGACACGGATAGACGGAGGCGGCGTGGTACTCACTGCATAGGAGTGGCAAAGCCAGTCAATCAGTCACACAACCATTTTGCTAAAGGTGTCATATCCGAATATAACATTAGTCTGGGCGTTCTGCCAGTGCAAACTGAAAGATTAAAAGGTTGCTTGGAAACCTTTGCCTTAGTGGATACTGGTTCAGATGTGACCGTCGCCCAGAGGGACCTCTCAGTTGGTAGGCCTCAGTGCCTCCTTTGCTTTTCTGTCAATTTCAGCGGCTAATGGGATTAGCAAGCTGATGTTAACTTCGTTGGCAGAGAAGAAATGTGCATACGCCAATAGACTGTTCTGCGTAAAAAGCCTCCCGGTGTAGTCTGTGGGATACTGTCCTCATCTGCAGTGAACCCCCAGGCATCAACTAGCGGATGAAGGTCCTAATAAGCGCAGACGTCTCTGAAGCACACCGGGCCTTAAAACAACGTTTTGGCGGGCGAAAACAGCCTTATGCCATGCGAAGGCTGGTAGGTTGGAGTGACTTGGATCAAAGTTCGTCCAGTGCCATAAACATAAATCATATTGCAGCCGAGGTGAATTCATTGACAAAGCAGCTCAATTTACTCTACAACAATAAACTTAACGACGGCGATTACTTAAGGACCGCTCCTTCGATTGAGGACCAAATGGCCATGAAAACGGCCATGAAAACGGCCACGAAACCCATAACCCTGAAAGACAGTCATTACGAAATTGGCTTACCGTAGTGAAATGCTTCAACGGGACTCTCGGATAATCGCGATGGCAAGGATAAAGTAAAATGGTCCAAAAATGTTTTATGGAACCGGGAATTCCTTGTCAACTATTCAAATAGAATAAGAGGGAACTCGGTGAGGGTAACGTCGAGATGGTCCTTGAGGAACGACTAGGAAAGAACTATGAACCAAGATAGTACCTACCACAATTCGCCAACTAAGCTGCAACTCGCGTTCGACTGTGCTGCAATGCTCTATGGCCACCCTGAATGAATGCTTGTTTCAATTGCCAGGCACAAAAATAACCCCGTTGGGAGCGCTTATCAGATTCCGAAAGAATCCTATTGCACTGGCAGCAAACATCGAGGAAATGTTTTCGCAGGTACGATTGCCAGCGAGAGAAAGAGGTGCCTTGAAGTTCTGACGGTGGGGGAATAGTCATTTGGCAAATTGGTTGAACATCAAATGAAACCACATCCATATGGTGCGACAATACCTCCATTTTGTGCAAACTTAGCTCTACGCCCAAATGTAATTGGTTGGGGGCATTGGATCGGCAAGCGTCATTAGAGCAGTGTAAGGACACTTCTATGCTCATGACTCCCTTATATCTTTGCCAACTCTTCTTGGCGCAAAGATGTTCGCAGAACAAATCAGCACTTTGAAGGCAAATGCAGGTTTCCAACTGCAATCATTAGGAAGTACTTAAAGTTCTCCCAGATTCTGAACTGGTACGTTCTACCTTATAAATTGACAATTTCATTTCAGTACCCGAAAAAGCCTCGGGATTTGAATGAAACTTCACTGAGGATAACTTCCAATTTACCTTCAGTACTCAGGTAAAGTCACGAATGCGTCGAGGGTATTACACGGAGGAGCTGCAGTTAACCGCGTGACTGCATATGCCGGAAGTACTCAGCGACCGTGGGTAAGCAAATCGGGCTCCGCTGGCAGCCATCAGGACCCAAAAAGGTTGGTTTCGTTTTCATTTCATTTCATTTTGATTTACTACCAGTGAGTCATGGTTGTAAAGCCGAAAAGCGATACGGACCTCTCTTCATTTGCTTTCAGATGCGTGCAGTTTATTTGGAAGTCTTCTATTCCCTTAGTACTGATTCATTTATTATGGCGCAATTGAGGTCCATATCAAGAAGAGAACTGCCCGAAATCAATCAATGCGAGCATATTCAGATACTTCTTGCGTGTTTTTATTATCAGAAGAAGGAAAATTAGAAATTTTCCCTGTAGAAAAGATGCCGGAAGTATTCGCGGCTTCCCATATCGCAGAAGGAACAGGAAAGCAAATGTACCATGAAAAACAAATTCAGCATGTCATATAAATCAATCGAATCACTGAGAACTATTTGCACTTATTCATTTAAGAAACTCAAAATCGTTTTTGCGTGAAAACCTCGCATAATATATTGGTAACGGTTTATTCAAGTTGACCTAGGTTCTCCGTTATACAATACAATGTTCAGTTTTTCTGTGTAGCGATAGAGTTGAACCGGATCGAGTTTGCGTTTTAGCTAAGCAACGAATAAAAAGGCTGCTTCTAGTTTCTGCACGCACACTGATTTTACCAATTGGTTTTGTCAGTCTAGATATTTACCTCGATTGAGATCCCACGTCTAATCCAACGCACGGTTGTGTGGCCACAAAATCGCATTTAACTAGTGACTGATCGGTAAATTAAATGTAGCCGCACTAGTTCTAAGAAATCTAGTGCCGGAACGGTTTGGTAAGTGAATTTTATCGTTTCCAAGCGTGAAAAAAATGTAGTGCAGGAGGAGCTCGAGTATTTGTTTTCATTTTAGAGGTGCGCTCATCATACCGGATGCTCTAAAAAAATGTAACCGTCACATGATTTTTTGCCGTATACTACATTACTCCCCCGGATTATTAAACGAGGCAAATAGTGGCGGAACATTTTCCCCGATAATTTTGATTTATGTCAGTATGGTAGACTCACGTACCGTCCAGTAGCACGTCAAGTGTTACTTTGAACATCTCAGGCGAGTTGACCGGAAATCGAAAACAAACACGATCTTTGAACTGATCAACGATTTGAATTTGTGGAAAGCGCGCCCTAAAAGTGCGCAGAAACGTTCGAAGGCTACTATGAACTTCCGCATCCGCTTCGTCAGGCATTAGCCGATAGTCACGAGACATCTTTATTTCAATCATCAACCCAGAGCCAAAGGACTGCTTCAAACGTAACGGCGTCCCAGTTGCCCTAATAAGGTGAAAAAAATAAGAAGTATCACAGACAAATGTTTGCAATATACTCGACAAATTTCACGTGAACTTCTATGCTACCCACGCTGACTCGTTGGTGGACAGCAACGTGAAGTCCAACGTGCTTGTCTATACTTCGTGTGGAAATGAAAATTTATAAATACGGACTCTCTTTCACATCAAGATGACGACCAAGCCTGGAATCACTAAAAAAACATTTACATTTATCTAGCTGTATTACAGTGACACTTAATATTGAATGGTCAATCGCTGGTGCACAGCGAGCTAATATCAAACAGTGACATTGGAAAGACGAATTCGGAGGCTGATAAATTTTTTTACAGCTTCCTTTCCTGGCCTTACTACTATTCAACTAAAGCAGAAAATTACTTACATTTCCAACTTACCGGATAGTGAAAAAACTTCACCGAAATTCTATTTCTGAGGATGGTTATTGCAATGAAAATCTACGCTTCCAGGAGTACATAAAATTCAGTTTGCATTGGCCAAATCTCAAAGTAATTATCCCGAAGGCAGATTAAGCGCAATAAGAATTGCGAAATTTGGGAATATGGCAGACATAAATTACGAAGTCAACATAGAATCAGTCCCTCAAACCGTGCACCCAGCGCTCATAATCCCCGTAAACATATCGTTGAAACGACATTGAAAAACCCAGAAGCTTATAGTATTCAAACACTCGCACCGCACTCATACTCTAGAAACGAATATTGTTCAGGCTTTACAAATAACCTAACTTCAGGTGAGCCATTAACGCTCTAGTGACTAACGATCGTGGAGACTCTATAGGCCCAAGGTCAAGCCGGTCGAGTTGCTCGCTCATAAACATTTGTCCAGTCAACTTCCCCAAACATCGAGTTACCACGTGACTTTTAAATGCCAGTAAAAATTCACTATAAATAGTTCTTTGAAACCGAACCCGTGCACTCATATCACCACGAACATACTATGGAGTGCAGTATCGGTCAGGGAACAGTGAAATGCAACAAAACAAGAAAAAGATGCGAAACGGCAAGAAAATGCATAGTGATGCAGCGAATATGTCGGATGAAACAGAAACAGAAACGCAAATAATGAAAAATGAAATTAAAGTGTATGCCAACCGCAAATGTGCATTATTGTATGCGCAGTATCTATGAGAATGTGGGCATAGTTACACTGCCCACGGAATCCGACAATTTTGAAAATAAAGTGGGATCTCATTAACTCCGCTCGCCGGCAAAGGTTTTCGTACAATTTTATTTATTTACCCACCTATGGACAAAAATATATTATGTATACTTAATTTTATATCATCATTGAAATTTAGGAAGACTATTTTAATATAGTCTAAATTGTAATTGGAACAACGACACGTGGCTTTTCGATGATGAGTAAATAGGAATGCGGACGCTGAACTGTTAAAAAGGTGTTATTATTGGAAAATATAATTAATCAGTTTTTGCCTATCTAGGAAAACTCCTCTCGAGCCTCATTTGCAATAGAGCAAACTAGGTGTCTACCGTTCACAGTGATGAGCACGCTGCCTCTCAATTTATAGTTTAATCGAAATATTACTTACAGTGTACATCCATTGACCAGAATAGCCAGTTGATCGCAAAGAGATTCGCCTTCATCAATGAAGTGCGTTGTTATGACACAACCTCGATTGGAACCTCGGATGCACTTCAGTAGCGTTTTCCTAGTCAAAAGGAATTAGAATATCTTTCAGCAGAGTGCATAATGTTATTCCTTATTGCTCAGACTTTTGTTGAGGTTGATCAGTAAACATGTGAAGGCATATAACCAAATAACTACTTCAACCGTAAACAGTCTAATGTGTCCAGGTTCTCCGGTTCATTTTGACTCATATGGTTCTAGTAAGCATGAAATTACAACTACCTTGAAGAACATGTATAAATTTGGGAAAACCACATGGGAGCAGGCTAGGCTCATTTTTGTCTATAGCTGTGTCGCGGGAATCGGAGTGAAATAGCACTAGATGTGTCAATTGTAAACATCAGATTTAATGTAAGAAGCTGATAGCAGCAATAACGTCTAATTAGAACGGAGTCACAAAACGGTCCGGAGTTTATGTCAATGTTCATTTCGAGTAGAACGGTGGATAAATCAAAGGATTACGTTCTATTCTTCCGAACAGAATACTTGTATTTAGGGACGTTTACCATAGGTTTCTTCTGGAACGTGGGTCCACTCCACAAGATGGTTCATCCATAATGACTAAACTTGGATCGCCCACAAGACTGATTGCCATTGACAACTGCGAAAAATGGGATAGTTGCAAATTTCTGTTATCCATCGTACACCGTGTTAAAGGTCGCAGTTTAAAATATATACCCGAAAACGAAGAAATCGTAGAATATCGGACAAAACCAGATGAAACTTGAAATCAAAGATACGAGAGAAAAGAATGCTAACGGCTTTTTTCTGGTGCCATTCGTTGGAGACAGTATGAATCTCAAGTGCAGGGTGAAACTAACCGGCTGAAAAAAACAGTTAACGAAAATATATAAACATATTTTGCCCATAGTTATGCACACTACAGTTCATACACAATTCACGCCTACTATATATACATCAACATAGTTAATTAATCACCGAATTGATATGTATCATGGTGGTTATTGGATTTATGGTGCAATTAATTGTTTAATATGCGGTATCATTGACCAACTCACATTGATAGAGTAGCCAAGATCATATTGAAAAAAATCTGTCTTCATTAGGGCACCTATATGGAGGTCATCTGTTAGTGGAAATCGCTTGCTGTGAACGAGCGACCCGTGGGTGTACAGATCAGCAAGGGATAGGTGGCTTATCACATGGCTAGCCTGAGAGCATAGCTTAATGAATAAATCTTTCGTCTAGGGTTTGTGTCACGTTACGCTGGAGGTAGATTTGCATTGTTAGCGAGTTTTAACAAGAATGGGACGGTGGGCTCCTTAATGATGGACTGAGACTAATAGTTTCCTGAGAATGACATGTTGACCATGTTTCCTTCAAGTACAAAACTGTATGCGTTCAACTTCATTATGCATTTGATCCATACTCCATAGCCTCGGATGCTTGAATCGTATCAATATCATTCCAAGCTCTCAAAGAATGTATAAAATATCAGTTATAATGTACCATAAGAGTAAGAAAAAGACTTTCTCCACTGTTTTTTAACGTCATATGAAGGAAACAGATTCCCAGTTCTACGTAGAGGATTTTTTCTAGCCACAAGTGTATTATGATCTAGTTTATCGCTGTTGCCAACCCCAGCGCATTCAGTTGGTAGTCTCAGCTCTAATTCAATCCTACCTCTTTCATTTACGCGAGAATGAACAAACGGGCTCTGATCGATCAGCACGACAATTTCGTCTATTTGTCCTAATCAAAGGGTTAATTTAGGTCCACTTCAAATAAAGTTCTCCGGTTGATTGTCCTTCGTCTAGTGTTTCGTATTCGATTCAAATGCCGCTCGCGTCTCTCACACCGAACGTTTCACAAAATCAGACTACTCTGCATCAGCCGGCGGACCAGTCTTCGGGCTTACTGTCAGCTAGTATGTTATTCGGCTGATGCCAAATGAGTTTGCCAGTCAGTCTTGTTCTTCTGGGTAGGGTCGACCGTCATCTTCGTATAACTCATCGCACCGAAGCAAAGTAGCCTTGCACTTTTGGCATCCCCATGTGGACTCCCTCTACATTAAGGCTTCCGTTCAATGAAATACAAATGATGTCTAGGATTTAGTTATAGCACTGAATATAATTGTACATAAAATTCAAGATGGATGAATGCTTACAATCTGTTAGTATATCTCTTTCTGCTCTGCACTTCGTACAAAGACTCTATCTGCCTTGATTGACCAGAATTTATTTGGAGCCCATTATCTGGTCGGTTGTCTAGTTCGGGTCGCTAAGTTAATCCGAAACAACTATGCGGGGCAGTGTATCAGACGCCACCAAAGCGTTCCAAACACGACGGATGTGTAACTCAAATCCCAATGAAATAATGGAAATAAGGTGATGAACGCCCGGACGGTGTGGAGGACAAATGTACGCTCTCCCTTCCCTTTGGTTAGCAGTCAAAAAGTTACTGACAGGTACACAGGCGAAAACAACAAAATCCTTTCGTTTTACTGATGAATCAACGCAATTCCAGGGCGCATTTACGAGAAGGACAATTCCTTGACTGATTCATTGCACTTTACACCGAAATACTTCAGGTGAACGTGTTCATCTATGTGCTGGCTAAATGTAGTACAACATCACTGTATTTCCGGGGTTTTGCCTCCGCCTTACTTGCAAACTGATCGTTACGAATAGTTAAAAAACAACCATTCTCCCGTGGTTGTTCTTGCCACCTTAAAATGTTTCCAGCTGATTCAGCACCGAATGGTGCCTATTTCGGGAAGTTAAAATCTAGCCATGTTCCAAGCCGGCAGTCAAAACAGCAAAGTGCCGAGGCTAACCGATTGATTAACAACGATTCATTTCGGAGTGTGCCAAAGTATGATAAATTACAAATCTATCACATCATTTGACGTGCAATAAGGAAAACAGTAACTTACGCGACGTTTGCATCCACCAGACAACGACCCGGCATACGTATCTTTATAGCCCTCCAAATTGACCAACTGCATTAGGCTTTGTAATGAAACCACAAAATGCATAATTATCTCTGAGTAAATAAATTCCAAAATGTCTGTTCCCTATCCGAACAGATTTTAATAAACAAAATAAACAAGCTTCGCACAAGCTACTAAGATACTTCTGATTTTGGTCACTTCCACAACTCAAATGAAAACGGAAACAGTTGAACCATCAGTTTAGAAAATTCCCAGAGTTGTTCGTTTTCCGATTTATTATAAGCTAAGAGGTTCGACGTTTTCCAATCCTCAAGTTAGACCATCCGGACTTACTTTTTTATTAATAACACGACCCATGGCTTCGAAAAGATACCCACAAAGCAGCGTACACATATCATTTGTCTAAGCAATCCGAGCTTCCTTTGGTTCAGACTCATTACCGAAGATCAACTTATGGAAAGCTTTCTCACGTCGCTCAGATTTCAAAGGAACATGGCATCTTATAAACTTCATTTCTTCTCCATTACTACGTATTTTTTCTCGTCAGAAAAAAAATAATTCCAACATGATATCTCTGAAAACGTTTGCTAGTTATAGAGATATTGATAATTTCATCAATTGATTGCGGTTGATTCTCATTAATGTGACATTCCGGTAGAAGTGTCATCAAACACTTGGGAAGAGGACCCGGCTAAATTCGCAGCTTGTTCTAAGCACCATTCCGAAGTGTCAGAAGGTGACTAAAGCCGGCTTGAACATCATGGACATGAATCTGGCCAATGTTATAAAATTTGACCCCATTACTCGGGTTAATTAATCTGCACATTGTTTGCACTGCGCATACAAGTGCCTTATGATTTTCCATAAGACAGTATTTTGCCATGCTCCGTAAATATATATATATATATAGTCAGATCAAGGACGTTTTGTTAGGGCCAAAAAGCATTCGGACCACTGCATTTGAACATCGAAATGTAACAACTGGGGTATCACGCGTAAGCTTGGGTACTGCATCTATAGGATAGATCTCCAGAAACGCAAAATCTTGGCACCTGGACGATAGCCAGTCTACGACAAAAAGCTAAGAATATTTGCTTTGCGATTCGAAAGTATTCTCTCCCGGAAGACGATGCTTACATGGCGGCGCGATTTTGACAGTCAGATTCGTTCTAGGCCTAATAAGCTTGAACTGCGATGAGTTCTTATGCCTAGTACACAACAAGAATACCTGAGGGCACATCGTATGACTATAGCGAAGCCATAACAAAAGCCAAGTTATAAACTCGTTCTTCATCACCCACGTATTACCAATAAGCGTACAAGCTATGGGAAAATATAAGCAGTTGCAATAGTTTGGATGAACCTAAGGAGACTCTGAATGACTGTTGGCTGGAGGTGTACCAGAGATGGAATACTGAGCAAATTTTAGATTTAACTGGAAATGGTGTCAGTTAGAACCAGTAATGTAATTAGTAATTTACCTTTTAGAAAATGTAACGCAATCAGTACTTCAAGCTACAAATACCAGCCTAAAAAGGACAATCCGTATGCAACATTGGCTAAGAATCAAATTACCTTTGTGGACCTTGAATGTTCACATCCTCGATAAGTTTCTTAAGGAAAAGACAACGAGCAGCTACGATGGTAACTGATCGAAGGATGTCTCGCCCTAACTCAATGCACGAGTTAATTACAACCAGGTTAAGTCGAAAATCATGTCTTGCATGGAACTGCAAGCAAATGCAATGTGTTTCACTATCCACTATCCAAAAGGTAAACGCACCGGATGCAAAAATAATTGATTGTTAAGCGGAAAAATATCAAAAACAAATAATTGAATCTGGTCTTATTACACTTTCCCTGATGGACCAATATTTGGTGAAAAAATAAGTTTTATATTGGTGCAATATATTTTCTTTCTCCAAGTAGATGTCAGCGGTTATTTTGCAACAATACCCAATATCAAGGTAAATGATGACTGACAATCACAAACATGAAAATTCTGAACCTACTGTTGAAACACAGTTAAAGACCCATCTCATTTAATGTCGTCATTCATCGGGAAATCACGGGGAAGACATGTCATTTAGGTATAAATGCGTTACCTAACATCATTCACAAAGATTTTAATCGATATTCTCCCAAAATGTCTCATACATTTCTTCTCGGTCAAACTTAAGTAATAATCCTCTGGGAAATCCATAGATAGAGGGAATTCATAATTTCCTCGTCTGCTTCGTTACTATTTATCCTGGTTACCACTTTTACTGGAACTTCTTTGTACCCCGTTCACCCTCTTTATGCATTCGTGACCCTCCATACCCAGGTTGACGTTTCCACGAATAAGCTGGAAGTTCAACACATTCTGCTTCATACAGGTCCATATTGTCTTGAATTTGCCGAAATTATTTGAACGATAAGATTTGTTTCATATTCGCGTATTACAAACTTGTACCATCAGTTTAGTGTCCCCTTAGCTGCATCGCAAATGCACATTGTTCGACAAGAAACCATAAACCGAATTTATGAAAGTACGATACACCAATGGAATCGTCCTTGGAAGAAAATTAAATGGGAAGCTTTTTCCAGACGAGTTTTCCTTTGCACAGGGCCAAACCATCATGATGATCAAGGCCGCGTCATTTCATTTCAATAAGCATAGGTAAAACATATCAAAAGAAAATGACTTTCTTGGGTACAACCATCTTGTCAAGTCTCTTTAGTAGTTGTTCCCAACAGGTAACCATGGCCATGCCATTTTAAAAAGGCAGTTGTTCTCACAGCCATTGAATTTACAGACGTCCACGGAACGTCAACCGTGCTTCATTCTTCCCCCGTCATCATACTACTATAAGCAGATCCAGAAATACGTTTCCCAACGTGGTTTCGACGGCACCAATTAAATAACCGAAATGCTGATTTATCGGTCCAAATAATCATTTTTTATTATTCCTTCGATGGAGACAAACCATCGTTCATTCCAAAGCAACTTTGGCTGACGTACAGTGGGCAAAGATACAGGAATGCACCCCCGTATCGAACTCCAAAGTAGAATAGTCAGTACATTAGGCCAAATAGATGTTGCATGGCTTAGCAGGTTGCCGCCCACAGCTAGTGGATAGGTTTGCTTACGCTTCAAAGCTTTAAAAGAATGTCTGGAATCCCTAGCGCGATTTCTGGTGGTCTCACATTCCAGTCTGACTTTCATAACAAACCACTAATATTTCGTGCACTCTGACGTGGATCGCGTCTCAGAAACGTGGATCTAACTTTGGTTGGATTGATGTATTTTAAACTGATATTGCGATGTTAAGTTACTGCAGTTTATTAATTGGGTGGATGGGTGGATTCGAGTTATTTTAACAGTCAAGTCCCCTCTCTCTCGTTAACCATCCTAATCCTCGACGGACACAACACAACACACACGCAAACTTTGACCTAGCTTCACTTGGGTTCTTGCGTAATCAATATAAAATGACCTGATTCCGAACTCTCGGATAACCATGCATGTTTCAAATGCCCTAACATGAAGTTTTCCGATAGATTCAGCACATTTCATGTATCTAACCCAGTGACTAGTAGCTTTAGTGTTTTACCCTCACACCGTGGCTCTCCAATAATTCATTCATTTGCTCACAAAAATAACGTAACAATGTGTACCATCTCTACGATACCCAGCTTTTGACGAAGCCTTCGGACGAACCTGACTAAGCTGACTCCTACGTGTCACTTTCCTCAACGTTAGCTTGATAAATCGATTTGCCTGACTTCAGATATTACTATTAACCATAACCCCAGATTAGTCTAGACACTATACTAAACTTGTATGGTCAAGAAATGACCAACAGATTCGGTGGGCGGGAAGTATGTTACGTTGATTGAAACATTATTCTGAAACCTGCCATCTAATAACATAATGCGGTCGGAATGATTGGTAAGTTGCTCAGTTTTCGTCCACCACGTTTGACCTTAAGGAGTGTATAATGACTTTCACAAGTTGAATTGTACGTTCAGTCTGTAGGTTTGCATTTTGAGACTCATTGCATGTCTTCCAACCTATCGACCAAGTTGTATGTCCGATCTGAGACGAACTAACTCGAGCAATCGATAATATCGACTTCATCAACATTTCGGTGATTCACGCGTGGCTTGATAACGCAAAAGTTTTTCCAGTGCAACTTTTCTTAAGACGGGTTCTATGAGTACGAAATAGGAAAAGTGAAACTAGGTGTCACTAAGAATGAGCTAACGCGAGTGTCTTAGTGTGTTTATCTAGGTTCATATGCTGTCGTGAATTCCAAGATTTGATTTGGAAGCTTCCGTCCCTACCATTTGCGTTAGTGGTATCAAAGTCATTTGAGATTAATAACGTTTTGTGACGTTTTGGGTGTTTACAAAAAAATGTTTTTAGTGCCATCCATGTCCCGCTGTAACGTTTCGGATGAGATTTATGAAAAGAAAGCTAGTCCTCAGAGTTTCCGAATTCGGGTACTCGATGCGTGTACGTAATCAACATTGGAAGATTCTGGTGTAATCGCAATCAATGGTCTAAACTTTAGATGCATTGTGATATCCCAGTTTGGGGACGTGCTTTAATTTTTTTACAGTCATTTGTTTCGTCGATATGTATGTTTATTTATCCTTTTGTAATATTGACTTTCATTTGAATACATGTGCGCTCATTGGCTGACATCGCTGTTCCCCCAATCATAATTGTTTTGATCTTCTGAATGCAGAAAGGCTTGGGTCATTAAAAGCTGACAGCGCAATATTTCGTCAACTCGGAGTACCATGGAAATCGTAAAACCCAAGTGTCTTAGTGATTGCTCCCCGTGTAGCGTATACCATCAAAATCTATCCAGCCCGTGCCGCGCCGACAGATAGCAAAAGCGGACTCTCAAAACCCACTCTTGGAGTCGACAAACGAATTACCACATCATCATCAATACCTAGTTATTTAGGCTCATATCCGTGCTACATTTTCGCTCTGGTTGTCATGGCTTCATCAATTTAAAGGATTAATTTTTCATTATGAGTATTGTTCGTCGCTATTCTTCATCGGATTCGCTACCACTCAAGCACCCCAAAAATTCTCCTCACTTGGACTTTACTGCTCATGCACATCAAGGATTTCCCACCAAACCAAAAAGACATTCGCGCCAGATGGTGGTTATTCTGAAATACACTCCGCCAGTCAAAATGCTTGTTTCACCTTCACCAAACGTTTGTTTATCCACACAATGACTCTACAGTTCTCGGATGAATAGTAAAATGTAACAAACTTTTCTGAGGAAGAAGTGTTCAAACTCATTCATTCAACCAAAATAACCACAGGTGTGGGTCCTGATGGTTTGTTTTCACTTCTCCTAAAGGACGCTGCGGCTTCACTCACGAATGCATTTACCTCTCTTAATATATCCTTGTATTAACATTTCATTGCCGATAGTTTGGAGACCGGCCACTATTGCGTTCCAACGTTTTCGTCCCATCGTTCTTACATCAGGTGGTTTTGAACTAACTGCTCGCGCAGTCATGAGTCGTCTAACAACTCCTAGTGTGCCCGTTGACCCCTTCAGTTGGCCCATAAACCAAACAGATCCACTTTGTATGTTGTCGCTTCCCTGCTTCATAATAGCACCAAATCCCTAGATGCATCCGCAAAATCTATCGGATGCACTTTCTCAGATTTTTCCTCTGCATTCGACTCAGCACCACAGTCCTTACTTCATCGCAAACTTGAGCGAATCGGCTGTCCTAATCGCCTCTTCGCAAAGCTATCTGACTATTTCATTAACAGAACACTGTGCACAAGAATGAGAAGAAACAAGTCCACCCCGTTGGTAAATAATTCTGGAGTCCTTCGATGAAGTGTCATTTCTCCTTGTTTGTTGCTATCATACATTAGCGACCTACAGGCTAGTCCCGCTCGTCAATTATTCATGTGGGCTGATAAGGTTCCGCTCTGTCATTCTGCACCTGGTAGTGAAGATTTCCCGAACTTTCTAGTAACTTGTCTCTCATTCATGGCCTCTGTCTTCGCTCTGGATTAAATGTTTGTTTGTCAAAGTGTTTCCAATGTTGGTTTGCTTTTTCTCGGTCTGCTTACCCGGCTGACGATTCTTTCATCAACGCAGAACCACTGACTAGGGTAGATTCCGTGAAGCAGTTGG
>LUCM01011080.1:0-11629 GCA_008360955.1 Fasciolopsis buskii
GGTTAGAGACGCTGAGAGATGCGGATTGGAACCAAATTCGGTGGCGCAAATGCTGTGCGGCTTGTTTGTAGAACTCATACCCCTTAAAGATAATCCGAACTCAACCAAAATTTGCAAAATATATGCAATGCAACCATAAAAATAGTTGTCTTTCTGTAATTTATTATTTTCTGCCGTTGTTTGTTATTCTTCTGTGAATTTACATTTAAACCCTGTCGTGTTGGCATCATGAAAGTTTTGAAACCGGTGATACATATATATATAAATGCATGTAAATATATATATATATATATTATCTAAATGTTTGTGTTACACATCCTTGCAATCGAATACCCCAGTTAGTAACCGCTGAAAGATGAATCAAAATGGTTATTTGATGAAGTGACGGAAGGCCATGAAAATCTTAACCATCCGACTGTTCCCACTAATTCGAGGTAGGTAAACCAACTAAGGGCTCACGAGTTCCCTACGCACAGAAATTTGAGCCTTCAGTCAGTATGGCTTAATGATATGGTCACTGGTTTCCTCGCATTCAAAATTGTTGCTTCCCTGTAGACCTTTTATCTCATCTCCTTTTGGCTACTGTTTCGCTGCTGTTTATCGCTGACAGATAACAATTAAAACCAAAACACTAGTTCAAACCTGCCGAAGTGAATTGAACTAAGGTAATGGAAAATTCATTCGTAAAATTCTGCGGGTCGCCAGAGCGCCAAATTTGCTGCAAAGTCCGTCGTTTAGATATAATTCTTCGAAATGCATAACGGCCGCTTGTGTATCTTTTGCCGAACAAGACGCGAAATATTTGGGAAACTGAAATATTTCTTGAAGCAGGGTTTTGCAAATGTATCTCCACACTTGTTCCGAAAATCTTTGCAATCCATATTTCGACGAAATTACCGGCCAGTTTTAACCTCAGTTTGGAGTGGATTCATACGGAAGTTATAGGTCAGTTGTCAAACAGTTGTTGAATAATTACATTTTGTTATAAGCATGAAAACAAGGCAACTTTACTGATGACTGCTGATGTGAATAATAATGTTCATTTGGTTTTTAACAAAGAAATGGACAAAGTTCTCACTGGAATCATCGTTATGTAATTTTTCTTTACCGTTTTTATTGTCAGTAGCATCCTCGTAATCTGAGGCATCGCCATCACCAGTAATACGACCATGTTCATCGTATAGCATTAGACAGCAAGGCATGCCCTTGTGAGTCCTCCTTTTTTGTCATGTTGCACGCAGCAAACAAGAGTGTACATGTAAAGTGCACAACGGTATTTGGAAAATAGAAAGGATTTAACTTCAAAATTGCCCGTTTCCTCGGCCATTCTTATTTGACAGAAATTGACAACACAAGGGCTGTCTGTATCAGATGAAACATCTGCCTCAGTCATCACACTCCACTATGCCCGATATGCTGCCATAGATTATTCTCTAAATCAATGAGCCATACATGATTCCCAACCTGAACACTACTCACACGATGGAGCCATCTAATCCTAGCAACGTTACGTAAACATCGGTAGCCGAAAATCTCTCACGCACCAGCTTCAATATTCTTAGTTATTCGTGGAAACTGTGTACGCCGTAGCATAGTGCTTACTGAATTTGGTGAAATATCATTTTGGCACCATGGGTTTAGTCCGGCGTACATTGGTATATTTTAGGTATAAGTCTGAATGTATGCATTATGTTGCGATTCTTCGAAAGATATAATAAGAGGTAATTGGAACGGTCGACTACTGTTTTCGATGATAAAAAGAAAGATGATATCCGCTTTACTTCGGCCGTAAATCCTCAGTCGATTGTATCTCTCGTCTGTTCTTTCTAATTTTCACTAACTCTAGCGAGAAAAACAAAGTTTGCAGACAAAAATGGGTTATCTATTGGTCAGAATCAAATTGTCTATATTGGTCTTCAATGATGAACACTCACTGGTTAATTCCTCTGGTGGCCTATTTGGTCTGGCTTTGCTCACCAACTCCCTCAAGCAGAGCTTCTGATAACATTATCAGCTGACGTAACCGATGCGAATTCGCCGCTGAAGTGTTGTTCATTACCTAGGGTAACAGATAAACCGAATAAAAATCCATTACCCTTGTGTTACCCATCTAGCCTCAACGTAGTACCTAACCCAGCCCAGTCTCCTGTCAGCACATTCCACTTTGTGGGCACAACTTGAGTGCTGAATGAACCTGCGGCTGTTCTGATCCTGCCTACTATATTTTGCTTCCATTGCGTACATTCGAGCAATCAGAAGGGATCGTCGGCCTAATGTGGTTACCAGAGAACTTTCCTGTTTGCCACCTCGACACATCCATGTTGGATTCCTAATCAGATGTCCTCCATTATCCCGTCGAGGGAAAACAGACGGGTTTACTGAAAAAAGCATCGCTAGTTATTATGGGTGAACTTTGCAGGTCAGAAAACGCCCTTTTTGGCAATTTGGTCCGGACAGTGCTGTATGGTATCTAGCGCACTCCGGGGCTGCAATTAAGAGAATGGATGCCAACAGTGTTGGTTGGTAATAAATAGTTTGGTCCGGCATACACTGAACAAACGGCCGTGGATAAGCAGTTGCAGTATCTTTGGTGCTGTCGGTTTTGTCTGGCAAATATCCGCCTGTAAAAACACTACAAGTCTTCTGGCGGCAATGCAACTTTGCAGATGGTTCCCGCTAACGAAATAAGGCCATTATTTGTCGAGTTTCATTAACTCGGAATGGTCTATCGAAAGGGGCCACCTAATCGTCCTAGACATATCTGCCGCAGGTCAGGTCCAATGGCTCTGTGCGCATTTCTAAATATGCCGACCTTCTTTGAATTGGGAAGAGTTTAGTGCAACAGTCGATAGTGGAACCATTTACCAAGATAGACATTGGATGATATAGATTAGTCTGAAAGAATTTGCGTATATGCTGATTACATAAGAACTATGTATGTGTTAGTTTAGGGCAAAATTGTTTTGGCTGAATTTTAATATAGTTTACGTACTTAATGGTGAAAACTGATCATCACTAATTGGAGCACCGAAGACTGGCTGATAGAAAACGTTTCAAAGATTTTTGAGAGGACACATGATCACCATCATCGTTCAGTACTAAACTGCAGAGAACTCCCTAATGAACGCCACCTTCCTCTTAAAGTTACTTGTTGCTATATTAAGCAGAAAGGAGAGTGGGCCTATATAGGTGCCGGGAGGAAATGTTGCATTGATCAACAGGCGGAATACAGCCTTATTGTATAGGCGTGTATTTTCAATAATTCTGATATGACAAAATTAAAACTCGATTGCCACTGTTCATGGTTGGCTGCCCTATTTCACAGGATCTCCGGCCAGCTAGTTTGAGGATCTTTCGGACCTCAACCACTAAGACGCAAGGCATGTAATTCACCCAAGTTTGCTGTACATTTGTCTATCCCACGTTGCCACTACATCTGCTGACTTTTTTCACTCCGTAGGTGGAACGCAGAATGGGACATAGTATGACAGACAAGTGTTTGCTAAGCTTCATTAGCTGAGATAAGGCGTTCTCACAACCGGTAACTAATAACAGAGTGCTAACTTCCACATTACTCACTCGGTCAGGTTGTTTAATATTTGGATATTGATGATTGTAAAGTTGCAAGCGATGAACATCTTCCTCATGCAAACTCCTTCTTGCGGCCATAAAACAGAATTGAGCGTACCGCGGCACGGTGCACACGACCTTTCAACGTCAGTGAAACATCAGACGGACGCCTCATGTGCTTCACTCAAGCATATGCAACTCGAGCAACTTGGATATGCGCGTACTCACCTCTACTATCGTGCTGCCACCCATCATCAGGTAGTTGCCGAGGCAAATAAAACGGTCGACAATCAACGGTAACCCTCCACTGAGGGTCAATTTCGGTACTACCGTCGTCCAGTGCTGCAGAGTGACTTGCACTCTCAAGGTGTGCAGCGCATGCTGAAGGGATCCATAGTTCTCATAAGTCTGTCAAGTGCATCTTCAGCAGATTGAAATAAATACAAGAATTCATCTGAGGAATCTAGGTCATACTACTTCCCACCCTTTGGCAATTCGATGCTTATACTTTGAAGACATCCCATATCATGGTACATTTACTCAATCACAAAGAAGTTGAACAAGAGAAGAGAGATGGAACAACGTTGTCGCAAACTTCTACCTGTTTCGAATGAACTCCATAAGTCGATATATACACTTACACGACAAACGGTATGCGAGTAGTGCACTGGTAGGACGTTCGTAGAGGTTTCTATGATGCCATTTTGATGGAGAATGCTGAGTAGAGCTAACCGGTCATCTGAGTCAAAAGGGCTTTTCTAGTTGAGAAAAACTGAAATTGTGGAGTGGATGTGTGCGGCAAGTTTCAAGTAACTAACTAAGAATAATCGTCTGGAGGCTGCAATCATAATCAATCCAACGTGTTGTGCGCAGACTTCACTCTCGTGAACCGCTGTCAAACGGTGCACTGTCGAATCTAGGACTTTGGTAATTACCGGAGTTAAGCTAATCTCGCGATAACTGCTATAATCAGTGCGTATCTCCTTCCTGAACGTAGATTCAAACAGCGACTTACACTATGACAACCAAATACGCTTCTTTTTCTAAATGTCATAAAGCGAAGGGGCAAATGAGGTAAATTTTATAATACAACAATGCCGCTATTATCAAAAATTCAGTCAGCAAACAGCTTTCATACATACATATATACATACATACATATATATATATATATATATATATATATGGTTGGGTGACGTTGAGGGCCAACTAAATTGTGCCTGAAAGCGCTCCATCCAAGTCAAAAGCCGTCATTGCAGGTTTTGGATAGGCTGACCGTCGGCTGTGCAGATCGTTTCGCTCGCAATCAATACTTTCCTACCGGTAGCTCGGATAAGGTAAAAACGCTCGTAGAAATTTCACGTAGCAGCATCTTTTTCCATCCCCGAGTTGAGACCATCAAATCTCGCGATTCCTACGCAAGCATACACTGAATTCACGTCTCTTTACGAGCCGTGCTTCATCATACTGGCTGCCAGCCACGATAGACTAGCGCGCGTCAAGAAGGTGCCGAGACTCAGAAGAAATACAGGGTGTCACAACGTGATGGATCAGAGCACAATTAAATAGGCCAGCAGAATCTAAGGAATTCTCGATAAGCGACCAGTGCTGATTGATGCTTTGAGGTGCGCTTCGATCGATTGGTGGGTGAGTCGGATCAGAAGGCTTGTTGCAGTTTAACCGATGCTGCGCCGTGGGTTTTGAGCGCACACCAAAGCACATGGACAGCTTAGTGCCAGCTAATGCATGATCGGAGTCGAGGGGTGTGCTCAAGTACGACCGGCAATCCTGCAGACAGCTCTGATATTTGCAGCCAATAGCAATTTGGTCAGTTTGGCTAGACTGACCAAAGAGAGCAGATGCCATGTAGCGTACTGGCGATTGAAATGCACCAGCGGGAAACAAGTGATGGTCTGAGAACAAAACCAACAACCGTCCTCCTTTCTTAGAACGCTAGAAATCGAGACCACAGGGAACTTCTAGATGCGTCTCCTTTGAGGACAGCCGGCCGACTCGTGCATCCTTATCCCCTACCATAATTACGATGTCACCCCGCCTTGCTATACGTAAAGGGTCGTGCAGCTTTTGATAGAAAGTGTCCTCGACTGCATCTGGGCTGCAATCTGCTGGCGTTCACACTGAGACCACAAACAATTTGCGTCTTTCAGAGCGACATCTATTTACTTTGCATGGACATGTAAGTCTCACTACACATAGCTGGCTGTCGACTGGGATCTCGGCAAGCAGTACAGCCTCAGTCTTCTCACTAAAAGCCACACCAACGCCAGCAACACCGGAAGCCGCAGCCTCAGGGTCCCCAGAAAGACGCAAATGAAACTTTATTGGGCGGCTAGATAGAGTCTTGAATGCACGTCTGGTGAATACAACACACACCGATGGCTAGGGTGTCCAGTGCACCAGCTTAATAACCCTCTTAACCTACACGTATCAGTTTTGCAGATTGAATGTGGCTATTTTAAAGGGGCATCGAGGACGAAGAATTGCATCAGTTGGCGGAATCAGATTCGGTGAGGTTTGGATTGTATCCGAAGAAGAACGCTAGATAACAGGACCATGACTTATTCCAGTGACATTACTACTTGTGTGGTCGGCTGCAATTTAAGTTTTTATGCGTCGTGGACTGTTGTGCTACTCTCTTTTCCAGTTCACTATGGGCCTTTTGATTCTAGGATATACCTCTAGTCTCTGCTCGACCAAGTGCTTTCTCCCAGGTAGCAGATTGATTCCAGAGTTGACCGTGGCAAGAATCATCGGCCACTTCGGCTCTTCTGTAAAACGTCTCTGGGTCAGTTGAACAATTAAGAGCGAAATGGCTTTATTTGTTTGGCAGACCACGCTCAGTAGGTCATACTGCCGTCATCGGGCTGGTGTAGTTTTTAGGGATATGGCTGGCCAAGGGAAAACGTACCGTATCCTCAACACTGCGGCCGACTTTTCGGTGGACTTCAGCCCAACTTATTCACGAACGAACACCTTGGTAGTGGCCATTTCTTTTATTCCAACAGTGGAGAGCGCCAGTATCATTTAGCTCTCTCATGGAAAGTACAGAATGAGTCAAAATGACAATTTAGGCTGTCCATTTTTTTATCTACAGTGGGCCTCATTCCAATGCACGCCGCTGGTGCTTGGAGGAGCGTCTAATTTTTTGATAGACAATAGTTCAATAATAACAGATGACTGTATCGGACTGGTTAACATGTGTTACTTAAATTCAAGTTAAAAATCGGCGGAGACCATGACAAACAGTGAACCATAATGTGGTCCAATTCTTGTTAGCTTGTTTACCATGGATTATAAGATGTTCAGTTTGTAGTCTGACCACTAAGTATTAGTAAACAATAAAAAGTGAAAAATCCGAAGTGGATTTTACACGTCAATTATTTTGACTTCGCAGCGGTGGATGATGTCGTTAATCGCCTCAGTAGTTTAATAATGACTGGTAAATTTCTTCTTTAATCACCTTATTTGTTGCCGAAACTGACTCAAACAATGCTCAAGACTTTTATCACAGCTCCAAATAGGGACATTTTGCGGTATAAATGCATTTTTGCAATTACCTCTTAAAATCACAGGCCCCATAGTGAAGAAAATTCTTCAAATTCCGATTCAGTCTACCATTTAATTCCCTAAATGAACTGGAATTTGAAATACTCATACTATTCATTGGAGCAGAATGGAGCCTAAAAATTGGAAGTACTTTTCTCGGTTTGTCAAATTTGCTCCGCAATTATTAACTTTTCCGCATTGTTTGTGACATGTTCATATGAGAGCCTGACTTGGTATCGATTATGCTTGTATGCATTGTTTCCAATGGCTGTTTTTACCCTCGGAACTTAAAAATAGTTGCTGATATTTTGGAAGAGTACAACAGCTACATTTGTAAATTGAAAAGAAAGTCTTTATATTTTGTTGTACCTGGTTGACAATTGACAAAGATATGCATAGTCTTCCTGATCTCGCAAAACTCATATTTATCTGACAATAAACATTTTTAACTCGTCCATAGACTTGGCCAAATTTATGCCCCCATTGTTTAGTTACCCAACAATGGAGATCCGTCAGAATCAACGGGAAATATGGTTACATTTTGTATGATAATTTGCCGTGTTTAGTTACGGGACATGTTCAGCTGTTGAACCCAAATATAAATTTTGATGCTTTCTGTATTTGATTCAGCGGTCTCCCCAGTAAGACGCTAAATCAGCTTTGTCAATCTAGAGGGGAGTTATTTTTCGTTGTCAACGGCTTCTATGTTGTATAGCAAGATTAAAAAAACTGCCCTTAGTTTTACTCAGAATTATTCCTAATGCCCAAATTTTTATCTTTGCGTTTTCCGTACTATGATCCTCTGCAATGTTGCTCAAGACGTGATAGGATGTGGTCACGAGTCTCTATTTTTCGGCTCTATCTTAGACGCTGAGCAGTACATCGCTATGGATACCCAAAGTGAGGAAATGCATGATGCAACAAAGCCCTTGCAATTGTTAGTTTTGGCGACAATTTCCTCCTAGCAATGGCCCATTCAAGGTTTTGATTTAACTGCAAGCTAGCTCCTTCTGCGTACGCATATCGTTCTTTATGGGTCTCGTCCATGCAAGCTGTTGTGGTTCACATCTCAGTACTGCCGTTGTCAATTTTGCTTGGGCTTGAGCCCGCGACTTTTGACAGCTTTGCTTCGAGTAACTGCAAACTTCGTCAGTTTTTTTAAGTCGACTTATGTTAGTCAAATTGAGAAAACAACTTGGTGAACAAACTCGTTCTCAGTGATTCGTGCTGATGCTATTACATCACAATATTCTAGAAAGAATTTTTTGGAGGGATTGGATTAATTAGGTAAAAATATTTGTGGGGAAAGAATTTGCGGTGTTGCATGAAAAAGTCGTCGAGAAGGCGGCTCAATTCTGCGACCAGCACATAGGTAAGCCACATGAAATGAACAGTACATCAACTTTCATAGCTTTGTAACTCTTAACATGAAGGGGCTCCTAATGAGATATCTCTTAGTCAAAACAAAAGGAATGTACACAAAAGGTACTCTTGAAGCAGAACTTCAGATTGTAAAAAGAGTATTCATTGAAAATTACCTCTCAAGTAGAGTAATCGATAAGATTTTGGAGACAGAAAAGGAAGTTCCTAGGAGAGTGACGGTGGAGGAAAGGCCAGTACATAAATCTCTGTCATTCAAGGGTGACATGATAGCACAAAGAAGACTGACTAGCGCTATCAATAAGACATTTTGCGCTTCGAATCTTGTTCAAATTCTGCCCCGTAGTTCCATTACGGTTGAAAGATAAGGTTCCTAATTCTGCAGCCTCGTTTTGTGTTTATTCATTAGCATTTTCCTGTGGGACAATTTACATCGGCCGCACAACCAGGCGCTTGTCTGAACGCATCCGTGAGCACCACCTGCATGGTTGGGTACTAGAACAATTAATTCATTTAATAGTACAGTCCTTTCACAGCGAGCACAGATTAGTCACACTGTGAATGTCAGGCAAGCTTTCCCGACCTTATAGAAGTTCAGAGGTCAACAGCCTAGGTTGGCAAAGTGTCGCCTCTTGAGCACTGCGGAAGCTGTCGCAATCCGCCTTCACAATCCTCCACTGTGCGCTCAAAACAATTTGTGGTTACCCTTCAGCTCCTCTGGCCCACCCTCCGCCCCAATGCAAACCCTGGACAACAAAACAATTAACATAGCATGTTTATCTGTATTCTTGTTATGCATGCGACACCACATATCCCTTCCTCACTCATATTTTTGTCTAATTAATCCAATCCCTCCTGAAAGTTCCTTCTACAATATTGTGATTTACCGGCATGAGCACGAGTCACTGAGAACGAGTTTGTTCGCTAGCTTGTTTTCTCAATGTGCTCAGTGAGAATTTCCAAGGAATTATATTGGTCGCGTGAATAGTGTTCAAAATCATATTTTTATGTGCATGATAGACATCAGACACTAAATTGATGTAATGGCATTTCGATTAAAGTAATCTAAATAAATTAAACAGGATAAAGCTTCTTTGCACCCCTAAATGCAGCACCGGGTCACTTCAACCCACAGCTCGGGTCATTCGAAGAAGTCAATCTCATATATAAATCCGAAATTCTGGACAAACCCAAGTGCTCCGAGCAAGTGGTTAGGCTTTAGATATACTTTTTATCACAGGCTGGTTGCGTGAGTTCAACTTTCAAGTTTTACCTCTGAGAAGAAGCTGTATTCTCAATGAACGTGTGCTTATGTATATTACAAATCTACTATAAATGTTTTCGAGTCTCAAAAGATTGGGTTCCAGCAGCTTACCTTCGTACGAGTGACTTGGTAAAGAGTCAGATTTCGTAAATATTGTGATCAGGCAGTGAACTGATATGTACTCATTGAACTGCTTATACTACTAGGAGATGCAATGTGACAGACCCCAGAAGTAGTAGGAGACGTGTGATTTGCCATGGAATTTCTCTACATGAACTTGGGCACTTTGATCTCACCAAATAAGGTATTTTTGTTCAAAAGTCAAACAACAAAACTGAGAATATACTATTAATCGTTATTCTCCTTCTGTTTCACAAAAGACTTTGCTATCCTCTTATTCCAGTTAGTTCTCTCGCCCTGAACTGTTATCAGTGCAATTCATCTATTCATGACAGTTGCACGGAAAGCGTGATGGATTTGGGTGAATATTCTCTGAAACCAGAACCTTGTCAAACCTACGGTGCTCGATTCTGTGTAAAAACAACCGGAATATATGGGGGTGAGTTTATCTTTCCATCATGAATAACAAAAATTGGCAAAATTACTCGTTTGACGGAAAACGCAGTTTTCAGGCATTAAAAACTGTACACCTAGTATGTCACTCGGCGCACTCATTTTTCGACATGGTCCAAACACATTTGAATTGCGTTGCGTTTAAAAGTCCACTTCCTTCACGGCCATTGAATAGGACCTAATTCGCCGGTCTCTTGCACTGCTGCTAAGGCACTCAAGAAAACTGGCGTAGCCAACCGTAGAAAGTTACAAAATTCCGCTTGTTGTTATAAGTCAAGTGAAAAACTTGTCCTGGTATCTGCCGCAGATGCTTAAGGAACATTTCCATGTCTGCATGGAAATGCAACGGCGAAATAGCTTGTATATTTTTCGCACTTCTCGTTTATTGGAATATTTTTTGCCATTTGTATAAATTATATAATTTTTCTGGTAGGTTTCCGAAATGACTGAGCTCCCGTTGAAGTACCTATATTGACTCCAAATAAGAGTGATTATGGAAATATAATAGTGGAAATCTTGAAATTGGAAACAGATTTTTAAGGCGCTTAAGTCAGCCAGCAATCAATCATTTCTCTGCTTGCCGTGTTCTGAACAATTTACACATATACATATATATATTTATATATGGAATACATTGGCTTGAAAACAATCATGATGCCGACACGACAGGGTTTAAGTGGAAATTCACAGAAGAATAACAAACAACAAGACAACTGTTTTTATGGTTGCATTGCATATATTTTGCAAATTTTGGTTGAGTTCGGATTATCTTTAAGGGGTATGAGTTCTACAAACAAGCCGCACAGCATTTGCGCCACCGAATTTGGTTCCAATCCGCATCTCTCAGCGTCTCTAACCGACCAATCTCCGAGAAGTTTTAACCTGGATTCTAATGGCGCCTAATTCCCTACCCTTCTCAGCGATGCGCCGTGATCAAAAATATCTATGTGCATATTCCGAGTAGTTTTAGGAGGCGGGCCGTTTGAGAAGGATGGGCTGAATAAACTTCTGATGGTAGTGGAACATAGTTACTGGTGATCAGCCACATTTAACTTCCCATCTTGGATGACCTTAAATTGGCCCTCTGACCTCTTACTTGAAAGTTCTGTGCGCTGCCGTTTCCTTAATAGAGGAAGTAGATAGATAAAATAGACCCGAGATGCGTTTGAAATCATTTGTTATTTGGTAGAACTTTCGTCACGAATGTCCAGTTGCTTCTGACTCACATCAAGCTTGGATATTCAGTATTTGGTTTTAATTTTGTTTCATCATTTG
>LUCM01011080.1:14312-48234 GCA_008360955.1 Fasciolopsis buskii
CAAGCTTGGATATTCAGTATTTGGTTTTAATTTTGTTTCATCATTTGCCAGTTTTCGGATGTTGGCAGTAATCTGTGTACGAACTAAAAGAAAGCTTTTCCTGAACGGACTTCAAGTTCTTAAAAAATAAATGTACAACGGGGAGAGGAAAGCGCGTGAGAGGTAGCCCAATGATGAGTGACCAACAGCGTGCAACACCGGTGGTCTAAGACCGAAGTGATGGCATTCAGCGAATACGTTTTACAATTTATTTTATCTTCTCCATCTGAAGGCCAACGATTTGGTCATAATAAACTCTGTATGCTTTTATTTGAATTGCTGGACTCCAACTCATTAGGTTTTGTCGGGTTCTTCCAAATTCTGAATGATAGTGATTGATATTTTCTTCAGAGGATGATGGGTTTCGCGTGTCATTAATTCCGTGCACTCGTCCCTTTCATGTAATGTTTAAATCCATTCAGCGAATTCCGCAAGCTCAAACCAAATCTATTCGTGAATTATTACATTTTTCCGGTGCTGAATATATTTGATGCAGTGGCAAATGTTTCGAATTGCAGGAAATACTTATGTGAAAATGATCGGACTGAGGAGTCTAAGCTATATCGGTTTACGATTGATTTCGGGGAAAAGTCAAGTTGAAATTAGAAAACATTGAGTGGATTTTTTCGGATGCAAATTCAGTTTCAAAAATAGGCTACTTCAGCTCACATGCGACATGACAGCTTACGTCGATTCTGACTGACTGGAGGTCTGCTTACAGTCTAGGTCAAGCTTGTCACGATTTCACGTCCGACCGCCGGGCAGCCAGCGTGGATGTCAGCTGTCATGTCAGGCGTGTCACATGTGAGCCAAATCAGCTGTAGCATCCTATGCTAAAGCTGGATTTGCAATTACCCTAATCACTTTTGTTCTCATTTAAATGTGATGTCGTATGAACTCAATTTTGAAATGATGCAAAGCGAAAATCGAAAGTGAGCAACTTTAAACAAATTGTCCTCATGATGACATTGAAAAGCTGAAATACTACGTTGTAATCAGGCGGTTTTTATTCAGGCAGATTTTATGTTACCCAACGTTGTAGTAGAATAGCCGCCGGTTAATGCACATAATTGGAAACAGGCTAAATTAGAGAAAACATTATGCGCAATGATATTAAGGAAGGAGGGAGTATTTAAGACCACGAAAATGTGACGTAAGTGGCGTTCTGTTTATTTGACAGTGGCACTCCGGGCTTGACTGCAATCGCTTTGTACCTTCTAATTATTCGGCGAAAAAACGTTTGCCGACCATGTTGGGCCGACTTCAACGTTTTGACTATATGCATGCTGTTACTGTGTCATTAGTCGAATATTCTCTTCCCCTGGTGAGTTCCGAATTTCGCTAACTGGAGCTCAATCCAATTTGGCCGCGCTGACTGGTAGACGTAGATAACCCCACTGTCCCTGATGCATCACTCTGAACTTTGTTCAAACAAACGGGCCCTGCAGTCGAACAAGCAAATTTTAACACTGCTGTTTAGTTGTATCAGTGCGACTGACCACAGTCCTCCCTACCTGAGTCGCCGCATTTTAATGAGAAGACAGCGGTGACCTTTAGTCGCCTTATTAGAGCTACAACAGATTTCACCAATTCGGGCTTGCAGTAATGTTGGACGAACGTAATGTATTGGGGCTATGGTGTCGTCTTCGTAAAGCGGTTTGGTTTATCCGACTGAGACACTAAAGAAAACGTTTGTATACTATCGAAAATCAGCTTTCAAAGTTCCCCTCTTTTTCTGTGTCGGTGCTTTTGCGGCACTCAGATCCTCAGGTACTTCCAACTAGGTTACGGCCGATATTTAAGTGAAAACAAACGTTTTACGAAACGGTAAGATTAGTGGAATCATAAGACAAATTTTACTGGAATATTTGCCTCACAACGAAGAAGAACGGAACAACGGACCCAGTTTCATAGACTCGCTAACGATGTCTGACTAGTCCGCCTGCAATGTGTGCAATGCACAGATTCACAAGAACTGGCATCTGCATACTAATCAGTGACTGAAAAACGAACAGATTTGAATGCAACAAATATCACTGGTTTGAAGTTAGTCCAATACTTGTGCATTTTTTTATTTTCTTGTATGTATGCTTACATGGTCATTAAATAAATTTTGATGTGACTTCCATCTGCCCTGGTCTCCTCAATATGTTTGATTGGATAGTCCCGGTTGAAGTGGCTGTGCTGCACATCATTATTACGAATTTGCCTGTTTCTACGCGTCAGTCCTGTCAACAGGGCAATTTGAAATTCACATTCTTGTGTATTTGTACATTACTTAGCTCCTCACACTTCGTCTTTCATAAAGATAATGGTTTGTTTATCCAAAGGCTTCCTTATTGTTTGCATGGATTCAAAAGTAACTAGCCAGTCACATTTCTTCTTTGAGATGTCATTCGTAGATTTCCAACGCCATGTCCATTAGTGACCAAATTTTGCAAGGGGATTTAGCAACATGACACCAAAATGGGAAAAGCCAGTGTAGTTATTATGCGGGAAAATAAGCTTCACAAGAATTGTTGTTGGTTTGGATTCTCAGAGTGATCGACAAACGGAACCGAAGGAATCGTAGTCCTTTACATCTAACCTCAGATTTGGAAATATTTCGCTTTCCGTTTGATGAAACAGACTTCATTAGTGCTGGAATTGTTTTTAAGTCACATGCAAACACTTAAAACATCTCTCAGTAAGCTTATGGCTTATGTGTGATTATCAGAATACCGACCGAAAACTTTGCACTGATGATCTTCCAAGCCATCTATTTACTGGCATAGATCAGTTATCACGTTAAAATGCAAACAAATTTACCAGGACTGATTTATCTTTTGTTCGTAGTTGTCTTTCTCAGCTGTCCCCCTTTCATTTGTGTCACATTTCCTTGGTGTTTTCCGGTGCTTCTCTCCTTGCGCCATGCTGCCCCAAGACGTCACAGTTGAGTCTCACCCTGAAGATGGTAGGTCCGAAAACAGCCACCGCTAACCAAACCCTCCGCATTTGGCAACCCTCTGTTGTCCGCCACCCCTCTTGAAAATAATGTCCAATTTCAATCAAATGATAAAGTAATTGAAAAACTACAGGGGGTAAAAAGGAGTATATAAATTTTCGCCTTTCCAAACACTATCCCACGGTTAGTCCTAATCCTCGCAATCTATTTTTCCGTTTGATTGTACACCGTGCCAGTTCAATGTGAGTATCTTTTAAGGCTTTTTGGGGACTGTAGTGGATATCCTTAGAATTTTTCTGCTAATTGGTTCCTTTCGTCAGAGGTGGGATAACGCTCAAGAAACAGTTGGATATAGTCAACCCCGACGGAAGTAAAACTTGACTGGAAAAACAGCATTCAGAAGCTCTAGGTTCTCGGGATTCTGTTGGTTTATTTCGGAACACCTGTAGCCAGTAGTATCCAAAATGATCTACATTATATTACTGAACGCATCTGAAATTAGTTAGGTAAACTATTGTTCTAGTCTAAAGTTTTTATAAGAACATTATCTGGCGCTTTGAAAACGATTCCTGTTGGACGGAAGAGCGTTCGTTTATAATACCCGGATAGTTGAAAATTTGTAATAATTTAAGGAGAAGTAAGTAATCGGCTCGTTGCACTTCCGTAAAGTAATGTAATAAGATATAAATCCAAATAGATCTACTAAATATATTCTCTTTATTTATGCCTTCGAGGGTCATTTAGCAAACCCTCGTGTGCCGCCCCGTATAACGTGAATCAAAAACAATGCTCTACGACTAACCTGGTCCTCCCGTCAAGTGTTCGGTGAATCATGATCTCCTCCAATTAACGAGGATAAGTCAGCAAAACATTTTGGTTCTGCCCGTGAAAGACCAAATAAATTCAAAAGATAATAATAACAATAATAATAATTCGAAGTGACTAATTCAGTATAATTAGGACTCCTTCACATTGACTTTTAGGTAACCGAACTTTCTCACGAGATTTGGATGACGACCAAAAATAAGTAAATACAAACGGGGAATGTTATTTCCTTTCCATACTACAAAACAAATATTCGTTATCCAAAACAGACACTCGGGAATTCCAGATTAATCCACTGGACACACTAGTGTGTGAAATTTTTTAAGTTCATCTTCATTCTGCTTTTATTCTCGTTGATCTATTCCGTACTGTCATTCTGTAAAAAAATTTTCAACTTCCTATGGAACAATAATTACTGAAGGCAAGCTTGTAAACAGTTGATAATGTCTTCCGTGTCCTATTTGTTAATTTTAAAAGGAGCTCTCCACGACGTATCTTTGAAGATTGTCAGTGTACTCGAAAACGGCTTGACATTTCTGCAAGAATACCGCTTTTGAAAGGCTTGGATTTGCGACCATCAATTTGTAAATGCCACGACACTGGTTCACCAACTATCAACAGTATATTAAATGCTATTTACAACAAATTTCATTTCTATCTTCGTATTGCTTGTGTAGTTCTGCATTTGACTAGCTGCATGGGAATAATTTCGTGACATTTCGAGAAGGGAACCGACGTCGGAATGTTCGTTAAATGGCTTAGTAAGAATTGATGAAAATTCCTTTCTTCCATAATATCCTCAGTCATGTGATTCTGGTTTCCTTTATCAACCAGATCACCAAAAACGAGAATATAATCCTGATGAGATTTCGTTCATGGTGTTAGTAGGAAGTCATCACTTTCTTCAAGAAACGCTCAACTATCTTCACGAAGTTTTCCTAATGATGACATTAAATCAGTTTCCAGAAATGCTTTAAATATTCTTTTTATATATGAGAAGTGGAAAAATAAGAACTTCACATTGCATGTTGTTTGCTTCGAGAGTTCTTCCTGGCAGTTTTTCACCACTGTTCCAGAATGTCATCACAATTAAAACTAAGTGGTTATTAAAAAATTCATAAAACTGCTTTCTTATCAGAAAAAACGGATCGAGACTAATTAGATAACCTCATGAAAGAGGGGATTTTGGATACTTGCGATTGATCTCCAAGCCGGTTGAATTTCAGTTTGCAGTTTTACAACCGATAACCTTGCGCTAACATGTGCATTGGGTTTCTGCCTAGCCGCAAGGAACAACAATCAACAAACTAAGTCGTGGAATGGGAAACACTTTGAATGCATGAATGCCACAGTCTGCGCACTCAGTCAAGTGGCGCAAAGACTTTAGCCTTCACGTGTAATATCGTAGACCTAAGCTCTTTGTTTAACTCGACCTGATCGGAACAGTCCGTCGGTTTAGATTTGCAGACCTTAGCATCTCGATTAATGTTCCAAATATGAACTGTCTTGAAGAGCAGCCTAAATCGATTTATTCTACCTACGGACATACTTAACGCTAGTCCATGAAAATCCACCTACACCTAACCTCGGTGATATCACCTTCACATTGCAAATGCAACAGTTTGCTACCTGAGTAAATCTCAAAGTCACTTCCCACATGAAACAGCAAGATTTTCTTAATCATTCCTTCTATAAAACCGAATTGAAAGGACCAGAGAATGCATCTCTGACGAGCGTTACTTCTCGTGAGGAATTCGGATGAATGATTGTACAAAGCGTGAACTCGATTTCACCTATTCGCTTACAAAGATTGAAAAAATTAAGTAAATTTCTCCGGTATTTTCTCCATTGAGAAACAACTCCACAAATTTGCATATTCTGTAGAGTGCGATGCTGCCTCCAGACCAAGGAAGATAGATGTGATCTTCGTGAGGCATTTATCTCTGAACTGGACATTTAGATAGCAAAATTAGTGTCGTCAGTCAATGTTATGTTGTGTGAACTCTTGTGAACTCGATTTCGGCTCGGCGGGTGTTAAAATAATTTTGATATAAACGCCGAGCTAGATGATCATAAACTCACGAAAGTCATCAGTGTGATTTGTGACCAAAAAGTCTTCAAAATCACTGAGGCTGAGATTGTGGACCTGTGGAACCTGTTACCGTATTCTGATTCTGAACAAGTCAGAAGCCCCCTTGGTCATCATCCATACGTATGTCACGAGTACTAGATAACTGGCTGGCACTGACGTCGGTCGGTGGTTTGTATTGCATTAATTAACAAACTGAATCCTGTGCAATTTGCACAACAGTATATTACCCCTTCCTTGTAAATGGACATAACCATTCGTTCATGTATTTTCTTAGATGTTCATTATCTTTCCCAAATTTCCTCAGGAGTTTTCATAAACTCAGTGCTCAAACTTGCCATTACACTTGGGAAATAACGGCAGCAGCTGATCTGATCTATCAGCTTTATACCTTTTTCAGAAAATCTGTTTCCCTGGTGTTCTATATTTCTGATAGACGACTGATACTCACCTTTATTAAAGGACTTGTGGGCACAGGCGAGAGGTTCCACATAGAATTGTATCGACTAGAGGACTCTGTAATTAGCCATATTCAGTGCTCCAGACGAACCTGTTGAGGGTGAACTAATGAGAGATCAGATTCTTTGTTCAAATTGCTCACCTAGCTTCATTGGGACGCGTTTGTCAATCGTGGCCACAGATCAAGTTCAGAAACCTCTCCGTTCCCTAAATTTCTATGCCCAGCATTGTTCATGGCCAGTTTTCAGGCTCTTGTTCAGGTGATGACTCTACAATTTGCGCGTCTTGTTGTATTTAGCATTCAGAGGAACGACTACTGACATCTAGTGGAAAAAACTGACGTTGATGATACCATCATTTGGAAGGCTCACATGAAACAAAGTCCTGGATGTTGGGTGCTACTGTGTACAGCACACCTTTAATTAGGTTTTGATGCTTGCTGGGATGTGGGGTGTTTGTCTGTGTCGATAACCACGTAGGAAACTTTACTCGCAACGGTTTCTCACAATCATCATCTGGAAGCAACCATGCAAGACAGGTAACATTCCCATTGGTGTGATCACAAACTAGAAATAAATAAATGATTTGAATTCAAAATTTCTATCAGAATGGTCGGCAATCTTCGACTGATCCGAATCATAAATGACTGCTGATCAGCCTGAGCTCCGCTGTATGAAGGTGAGAGAATATCTCAAGTGAGCTTATGCTGCCTTTTCTGAGGAAAGTTTGTGTATGCCAGAAGCACTCTTTGATCAGAACTAACTTGAATGGGACGTTTACCGTAGTCGTTTCCATCTGCTAGTACAGCAAATAGGCATCCGAAGTGAATATATGCCTTTGCCAAACATAGTATTAAAGCCTTTGGCAGCAGCCATGAATTTCTCTAAACGCATACTTTGGTTTAATAGCGACAAATCCCAGTAGAGTTTGTCTTTCTCCTCAGCGGAATTGCATTTAGTAGGACCACACGGAAATGACGGAAAAACCTAGGCGTTCAAATCAAACGCAAGTCATGGTTCATTAGTTTGCGTCATTTTCTTTTTTGATTAGGTGGTATTGTGAGGTAGCAATTCAAGTGGGAGTATATTAGTGCAAGTTTAGTGGTTGCAAAGCTTTAACTGAACTCACAAGCACAAAATCGCACAACAAAGTGTGCAGAAACATTCGTTGGCTGAGTTTCAGCCTCAAGATGCCTGCTACTTTCTCGCTCTTTTGGCCATCTGGGAGCCCATATAAGAATGAGAGCTACAAACAGGACAAAAAGGAGTGACTCCAAAGACCGAGGCCAGCTATGCACTTTCAGGGGTGATTTTGAAAGTGGAGCTTTTCAGGAGATGTTTATAGCTATTTTTTTACCTCTTGTTGCTCTATCTGATATAGTGCGTCAACATTGGAGGCAGCCGTGTAATGTGAACACAGGCATAAACAATACACTTGGTTTACCTCATTCCTGTCCTCCGGTGCAGTTATTTGTGGCATTTTTTATGATCCCTGCGTCGCGAGAGCTAAAATCAACAAAATCCCTCCTCAAAACGATGCTGAGGATGCGTGTGGGTAGTTAGTTGGTGCTACCCACCTCTCAGAAAAGGTACCTCTGCGGAAAACTTAACCGGAGCCCTCGATTCAAAAGCTTGACCTACAAAACACTGAGACGTTATCCAGCACGGAGTAGTGACTGAAGCATTAGCTGGGGAAGTTCTTCAGGTCCGTCAAGTATGAGCTTGGTATAGTTCCCCAAGCAACTGATCCTGTGTGAGTAGATTTAGTTAATCCTCTACCTACTGACTTGTCTGGTTCAAATGCGTGTTCTGTTTAAAGAAGTAATTCTACATAATTCATTGGTTAACAGAGGTAAGCAAACCATCACATCACGTCAAGGTTGGCAGCTGACACTAACCATTAGTTTGACTGTATATTATTTGAGTCCGGTTCTCATCGTTGTAATGGCGAAAAATTCAGCATTCTTTTGGTTCTGACAAACATAAAAGCAGAAGCAACCACAAACATTACGTAGTTTGTCTTTGTGCTAATTACTGTCAAGCCGGGTAATCGTTCTTTGCCCTTGGAGGTGAATTATTAAGTAAAAAGTAACTTTTCACCTCACATTTTCTCTCCACCGATCAAGCGGTATGTATTATTAAGCGGTTTTCCCGGTCTTGTATCATTGTCCAATTCAATACCTTATGATACTTCTGTGTATCAATTACGAGGTCTACACATCGTTTTTTCGAGTGAAGTACGGTGGTTATAGACTTCTGTTTGGCTATTTGCTTCATTTCGGCTGCCTGATTAAGTTCGTAGGCCGGAATAACAACTTCGCTGGGAATCGATTTGTTTGGTATTGGCAAGTTCAATTTAAATACATACCTAAATGCACTGTGGACGCGTGATCGGTCAACCGGAGACCAAAAAACCACCAACTGGCAAATGTTGTTTATGTAATACTGACCTTTCAAAATGTGTCCAGAGAGTAAAGTGAACAAATCTGCTCTCAGTTATTCGATGTTAGTTCAGTGATCATAAACTTACAAAACTGTACAAAACTGTACGCCGAACAGCGCGGTTTAAGATTGTAGAGGCACATCCCAAGAGCCTCAAGCGACCGTTTTAGGGCCCTTTCACTTACAGGTTGTGGCTATTCAGATTACCTTAGTTGCTTTACTTCTTGATATGAGACTCTTGAGCTAAGAGGAGCGCCTTGGACGCATTGTCGGTTACCAAAACCAGCCACTCCAGAAGCATGTGATCTTTATCCAAAGCGTAACGTGGCCAGTCGTGCGCACCCGTGCATGCAAGTTCAAGTATCAAGAAACTTGTTTTTTTTCTTGTATATTAGTGAAAGAAGGACAACCATAGCTGCATCCGTCTCCTTACTGACCTACTCTCATTTTTCTCAGCATCCAACGACTCTTTGTTTCTGGCGCATTTATCGCTGCAGTGATAAATATTAGATTTTTTAAGGTTCTGTGATGTGAAAATCGGTTCTTAGTGGATTGTACATTCAAAGTAACCAATCCATCTACCATAGCACCGATGGAAGGAAAAAGGTTATAAAGAACGAAAATCTTCCTTGGAAGGAGCAATAAAATGAATAATGGAGGAAAAAGTGAATCAGTAATCTGGAGTTTGTCCAACGGCAAACGGTCCTCGATCTCAATGGGGTTCGAACCCACGCTTGTGTACATTTGCAATACTCGTCAGTTTCCAAGCCATGTCGAAGCTGGTCTTCGTTGTTTCCTTTATTCTCGGTTGTTTTCGATCAGGTGACATCGGTCGGTTCCTCGTTGAAACTGTGCAACTCCACCTGATGTCTGAGCACAGACATTTCGTCGGGAAATTCCTGAATGATAAAGAACACGTGGGAATGTGGCCGGTGGTCACTTTGATTGGCATTAGCATTAGGAACACTACTTTTTTCTAAATGACGGACATTTTTAACTTTCGTGCAAAGTATGCACAATACTTACGAAAGGCGACTAAAAGACATCTTGAAATGGGTCTTTAGTTACATCGGGACCGTAAGGTAGCAGAAATGCTGATTGGCCCACTATCGCCAGTAAAAAGAAATAGTATTCATAAGACTTTTGTAATGATATAACCCAGTCACAATTTCTACTTGCGCCCAGTGAAATAAAAATCCAACCATTCGGTTTGTATGACGGTGCCACCGATTGGACTGTTACGTATTTACATTCCTGGCCTGTAGCAAGTGAGTCACAGTTCTACCTGCCACTTTGTATGCACAACCGCACACAAGCAGGCCGGGGTTGCAGATTTCCTGTTCCACGCTGCCAATGACGGTTGAGCTCCATCAGCCTATCGACTTGTAGTCCGGATCACTTTGGTCTCGTTTATTATCTCCAGCTACTTGATCAGCACACGTTACTGGATGGCGCTGTTTATGAAATATATTCACCCAGAATATTTCCTTACTCAGCCCGTTAAAATGTGCTCGTCTTCCTCAGCCCATATTACACATTTGTGCGTGTCGTCACAAAAAATTGGTTTGTATATTCCGTACATTGTAATTCATTATACGCTGACTCACGGGGAGCTAAGGCCACAAATCACTTTTACAAATCACTGCATCTTGGCAGTTAAACATAAAAGTGGAAGAAGTTGTCCTGAATAATAATACTAACCTGTGTAACACTTACGTTTTGGTTCACTAACTTAATTGACTGCAAAGTTCACACCTCTTGGGACTAATTGGGAAGCACTTGACAAATCCCTGAACCATCAGAAATTCAACATTTTCCAGGTCTTGTGAAGAGCGCCTTGTAAATTTTTACCGTTTGAACTTTAAAACTAGCACTTGAGCACCCGTCCCTGTAATTCTCCTAGTCATCTTTGATCATTTGTGCTGGATAAAATATGTTGCATTTTTGATTACTTATTAAACCGACCCAACATAGGTTAGAATAAATGGTATTTCTTAATAATAAAAATGATCAAATTGAAGGAGGAATATGGGATTTTAACAAAACAATTTGTGAATACTATCGGTTTATTCTATGAGCCCTTGATAATTATTACAATCTTACAGGATAAAATCACTGATGAGGATTTTACCTATAATATAAATTGTTAACTATTTCACTCAATAGGCGCTCACAATTTTGTGACAGTGGTCAGTGGCTCCTACGATGAAGTAAAATTTTGCACGCCTTTACAGCTAGCCCTGATGTGCCCCGCTTTAGGAAATGAACGGCAGTCGGTCGAAGGCAGGTGGGTGGATTACTGGACGGTGGTGGTGAGGATTCTACCAAGGGCATCTAAGTAGAAGTTCCATGACAATGATTGGTCAGTCGTTGCCGACTAACCTCTACATTTGCGCAGATTTTAATAAGTCGGTAAAATTCCTTTAACCTAGTGCTACTCTGCTGTCGGCTTGCAGCTAAGACCATAAACTTGACTCATGAATAACGCTTTTAAGTAGAGATACGGTCAAATTAGAGACTGAATGGGGGACTGAATTGGCCTTACTGCGATCTAGGAGAGTGGCTTGTTAATTTAATGCGTCACCTGCAAATTTTAATTGCACGAATAGGTCAGCAATCGCGCTGTTCACAAACTTTACCTTCAGGCTATAATATAGGCTAGTTTAGCAAAATAGTTTACGTTGAGTCTGATGTCCGAGACACAGAATTATACAACAAAGACAACTCCATCAGCGAACAACAAGTCGTTTCGTTCAGCCGCTTCTCCCGATTCGAAACATGTAATTTTCCAGGTAACAACAAAATATTCAGACAATATCTTGTTGTGATATACTACCGCCTTGTATTAATGGCGTGCAACTCTTGTGGTGCTTCGTCATCCTCGACGAAGTTCATCTATTCGAACGGAGCGAAATTCCGCAAACAGTAAATCAATCAACAAATGAAAGTCGATTCTCCTCTCGAAGATTGCCTTGATCGGACCTACGGATAATCAACGGTGATCGTTCCGTAAATATTGCTCGGTGTTTACAAGGTTTTGGACACTGAGATGGACGTTCACACCGTAAACTTATTGCCATCAGTCGAGGCGACATTATCAATCAGCATTTTTTTCTTATGCCAGTTTCATTGAGTTGGCCTAGGGACAGAATCACCTGTGTCCTTTTACAGAAACGGGCTCATTTCGTGATCTAAGAATTCGTTCCAAACAATCTGCAGATATCGATTCCAGGATTGCCTTAGTCATTAGTATTTCGGGACTGAACGTCATAATTGTCTTGGTGTTATAAATCTAAATGAAAAAAGCTGTTGAAATCGGTCTTAGATTGTACCATGTCTCAAAAATCAATGAAAAACAAAATAACTAACTCTGAGACATAGGTGACACAATTTGGCCGCTTCGATGCTATCAAGTCTGGATGCCAATTCGGCCGGGAGTAAGCTGCGCACCGGATGAGAGCTGAGCAATGGCGAGCAGTTTCGGAAGAGACAAAGGAGGTTCGCAATGGGTTCAATGGGTTCCTCGGCCATTTGCTCAGCGTCACGTTTGCACGATCTAGCAGAACCAAGCGTCTTTGGCATTGAATTTTGTATGGTGGTAATAATGTGTTTCGCCGACTTGTCATTTTGATAGTCTGAAATCATAGCTTGCCCTGTTTTCACATACAGACTGTCGGAGTCCGGTGGCTGAGGGCGCAAGCAGTACCCTCGAATAGACGTAGGAGAGTTGATCGGCTCATTGCTATCGATCTTGTTATTGCTAATCTTGTCGTTGTTTTTCTTTGTCTGCAGGGAACACGAAATAAATTGCAAGCATACAATTGCATGAAATTTTTAACAGGCACAGGCCATTGCTTACTTGCGTTTCGTAACCGGTACGCCTGAAATACACTAGTTCTGAATATGAAATGCGCATGTAGTGATAAAGCGAGAAGTCATAAACATTATGTTTTTGTCTGTGTTCCTGTCATCCCTAGTTGACTAGGACGGTGTGGATTTACGTAAAGATATCGAAAAATTAACCAGTGATATCCATTTTCATATTCTTAAAATCTCCACAAATATAAATATATAAATTTCTCATCCTACACTTATGTGTTGTAAGTCGCAAGTTTAAAAAGACCTCCGAAAACCATCTGTTGCTTTAAAAAAGATAAAGGGTTTTGTTTGTTTCATCGGACACTTCATACCTGCCAAATTCTGTCCACAGAACTCTAACCTAATATTGGCCGTAACGAAAAATTGCCTTGTGTTCGGATCTACGTCGGTTCAGCCATCTTTCGCCTTCTAAAATTTGTTTTGATCGATTAAAAACCGCGTTAACGAAAACTCAATGATAAATGACTCCAAAGTAGTCGGTTCTGCCAAACGTTCACCACCACGTAGTCGGATAAGTCCTGGATACTATATCCCAAACGATTATTTGGCAGTAGTTCACATGTCGATGACCAGCCTATAGACTTCAGCCTTGTACATGGTACTGTAATGCACGCTTTGGCGAAAAATTCGCCACCTGACAAGACCGACCGGACACAATTCCAGTGCCTAAGTGATTTAGATGAAGTGAGAAAACTGATCACGAGGTGCCACTTGATAAAGGCACAACTGGATGAGCAAACAGCCAAGTCAGGCTACAGGATCTGCCCAACAGTTTGCGTCGGATCGAGGTGAATGAATTGCCTGAAAAATTCAGACGATATCACAGCACGACACACCTGACCAAATTAGGATTATGCATCGGTGTACTACGTGCACAACCTGAAAAAAACATCGGATATAAAAGGCTAAGGGACAGTAGTTCAGTAAAATTTGAGATTCTGAGGTAGAACATAAGGCCGCTAACACTGTTTTCATGAAATCGATTGCGTAGGATGTTTGCAAACAAGGAAAACGCCATCGATTATAATCCCCGGACTTTCAGCTATATTTGGGGATCAAAATTTGATTTCCTCTTTATTGGTAGTCTTGAAAATTTCTAAATCCACGATCAATTCTCTGTTTCTATTCGTCGATATCTAACCGCAATATTTTGTGGTCCTAATGTTTCAATTTATTACAGGGCCTGGCCATTTCTCTAAGGAATTTTATCATAGACTTGTCTCGAAAGGTACGCGGATGGTCTGGTTGCTTCCCACCTCGTCTAGATTGTTCTTGAAAGCTTCGCTGCAGTATTTCGTGCATCCTTGTTACATTAAACTACACATGACCTCCTAATTTTGAATATAATCAAAAAAATCGCACATAAACGGTACCTTTTTTCTACTAATCTATTTTTTTGTTTTCGGAAACGATTTGTTCCTGTCCTTAATTTCACTTAAAAAAATACCATGGCGTGTGGATTGTTAGCTCATCGCCGAGAACCACGTATGCATGTGGCATCTGTCCCGTCTTTCGTCGGTGGTTTAAATCCACCACGTTCTCCGTCCTGCGGGGGGAACAAAGCCGTGACGGACGGTTGTGATATACAATCCCGATTTAGCACCAAACTACCGTAACGGGATCACAAAGGAAACTAAATCGTGAAATGGTGCGGAATTGCACCAATCCTTCACAGAGTTATGCCAACCGCATGATCCAACCCTTAGTTAATGAATGACATCTTCGTATGGGAGTCTAAGCACAACGAATATTCAATCGAAGATCCGAATAGCACGTGTTATTCGTCAACTGGACTGTCAGGAAAGCTTGTTTATTCATAAACTGATTTATTTAAGGCATCCTAGTCTAATTCAAACGTGGTTATCTATCTCTTTAGAGCTGTTTGATTGAAAGCTGAGGGTAAATTCGATAGATTAGTACCAGTCAAGTGATCAAGAAGATGGCCTTTAAAATTTTGAACGCTACTTATCAGATTCTCGCACAAAACCGCTCACTGCCCCAAATGGGAAGTCCAGAATACTTTTTCACTCTCTTCATATACGTTTAAAGGAGCGAGCTAGGGGAACGAAAGGAAATGCGAAGGTGCTTTGAATGTTTGTGTTAGTCTAATGTCCATGCAAACAATCTGCATCTTGTAACACGTTAGCTTGGTTACAAACAGAATGACGGGCTACTTTTGGAACGACAAACTAACCTACCATAAATTGCTCACCTCAATGTCGTCTGGACTGTCGCAGCTTAGACGTCCCATGGGTAACGATGGTGGTATCGCCGAAGGCAGTTTCATCTCTTGTACACCGCATTTTTCATCTGTCGAATTACAATTATTGTTCACGTTGCTGATGCAGCCTCCGTCATTGGTATTTGACTTCAATGCAGTCAACCATAAAAGCTGACTGATCAAGTCCATTGCCTGAGTTTGAACAGACAAATAGGATAAAAGGGCTGTGGAATTTTTCCTGGAATCAGGATCTGACCAAATTATCGATCCTTCTGCCCTATCGCCAGCTATATTTTGTTGCTCATTGATTTGTAACGATCGATCAGTAGGCACATTCTGTTTGTTAAGCTGACAACCGTTCGAGTAGATACTGGCAGATAATTTTGTGCCCGCTGACCGGTATAATGGCGTACGTCTATCCACGGTCTTGATCTGTGATCGGGTCAGTGCACCGGTTGCTACTGACGACGACTCAAAGTGTACGGCAAAAATGTGGTCCAGACCGTCCAATTTCTCGGCAAATTGATATCCACAACTGTCACATTCATAACAGCAGCGAAGGTGTGTATTCTGTACGTGAGACTTGAAAGAGTTTGGAAATTTGAACAGGACGGCAAGCATGAGACTGTTCTTCAATGAATTTCCCTTATAAGCAAAGCCCTTTATTCCACAAAAAAGATATCCCATTTTATGATTGGTTGACAACGCGCTTCATTTGCCAGTTTATATCTTCGTATGAATCACTCTACTGAAATGATCCGGAAGTGCTTACGTGACGATCATCTATTGTTAAATTTTGCAGCTTTTTGGCTCGGATCCCCGAAAACCTGTTATCCTGGAGGACCGACTAGTTAAATCACATCATCCCGGATTTTTTAACTACAATAAATTTTATGCTGGAAACCAAGCAAAGAATGCTATATATATATATATATATATATATAAAGTCTATGTTAGTGTGGATTGTTGTGAATTGCATTGGTTCAACTGCGGACGGATAATAATGTGCACTTGTGACGATCACATTATCATGTTCATTGTACATCGTCCTGAACTTTAGCGAGTGACGTGTACATTTTAATAATTTCGAAAACACTAGTTTGTCCAGTGCGAATGTGTTTCGAGCCTCTAATTTGGCCTAATCCGGGACATAGCATCCTCTGTCCTGTACTCTCAAGCATATGCGGTACAAAATGAGCCAGTGAGAGATGCTCATTGTCATAAAAACATTATTGAACACCATGAAAAATAGTTGGATACTGTCAGCAAGCTATGAACTCTCTCACGAACGTTTACATTTCGCAGTGTGAATGTAGGACAGCAAATCTAATTCTATATTCAATTGATTTTCTGCTTAACGCACACTTCAATTCCACCGCTTTTGATCCAGAGGCCTCGTGAATTTACACATTCTCTGAAGTTTTAGAACGCTAAACATGATCCGTTGTAAAGAATGTCTAAGCACGAACAATTGGAGTGCAGCAAAATAAAAAAGCATGAAGGTATAACGAAGAAAAACGGAATACTCATCAACTAATATGACAATGAGATAAAAAAACGATACTTATAATTTAAATGACCTAGAAATTTGAGAAAACAAACTCCGAAATTACAGTTATAATCATTATCAATATCAACCGCGTTACCGTCGGCATCATCATGGGTTATTACAATCAGTATCAACAATATAATCCTCGTTATCGTCCTCATCACGGTCAAAATGGCCATTGGCCAATTCAGTAGGATTATCAGTATGAAAACTGTCGGGATCACCACAACCTGTATTATCGTCATATGCTCGTAATCATCATCAGCACGACTACCATCAAACTGATCAACAGCGTCATTATCCCCATTACTGTTATCATCAATATCATTGATATTATCACAAGTAAAGTAATCATGAAAATCATTGAAGTCATGCTCATCATCACTCTACAAACAATCTTATTCATCTGCATCCCCGTAATTTTTACCACCGTCATCAAGAGCATCCTGATGGTCATCATTTTCAACTACACAACACCATCTGAACAAATTTGTTCCTTTTGCCGTCATCATCATCATCGTCATCCAAATCATGAGTATAATCATTAGCATCGTCCTTCTCATTTCCGCCATCGTCATTATTGATAAAATCATCAGCATTACCGTGATAGTTATCGTCCTCATCGTTATCGCCATCAACAGCATCCTCAAAGTCGTCATTCTTTCTGATGCCGGAATAACCGCAATGAACTCTGCTGATGTCTTCATCATGAACATCACGGTAAGCACTACCATTACTCGAATAGTCATCTTCAAGCCAGTCATTCGAATTATAGTCAGGAACATCATCTTCAACATTATCAGCACCAGCGGGAGTGGCTGAAGCCGAGTTCTCATTGCCGTCTTCCCAATATTTACGACAAGCGCCGAGATTTCTGAGTCACAGTTTTTATCAATACCACCATCCAGAGAGCCTTACTCAATCTGACCATCATTTTTCTTGTCGCCTCCATCATCACCATCAGCTAACTCACTTCGGTTGTTCGGGTCACGGTGATATTTGTTACCAGTTTCCTCTTTTTTTATCATTATCACCAATATTATCATAATCCTCATCATAATGATAGTCAACTCCATTTGGAGAATCCTCGTCAGAATGGTCTGAAGAACCATGCTTTTATTGAAGCCACTACTCTCTTTCTGCACCATTAGTAACAATCTTCTCGTCGACATCATAGCTATTGTTATCATCGTTATCATCGTTATCATCATTCTTATCGCCATCCGAATCATCGCCAGCAGAAGAAGCAAAAGTACTATTAATAGGAGCCTCCGACTCTTCATTTGCATTGGTGGCATTATCAGCGATATCGTCATCAACATCCTGATCATGGTCATCGCTGTCTGAATACTGAGTCTGAGCCTCTTCGTGAGCATCGTCATCATCAGCATCATTATCTTTCTACCCATGCTCTTTTTGTCTTCATCGTTGGCGTTATCGACGAACCCACGATATATCCGTGTTCATGGTCCTCATGGTTTTCCGTATAATCTGTGAAAATTTTTTGCTCAGTACTTGTGCTTTTCAAATTAATCTTAAGTATGTCATTGTCTGTCTAAGGACGCTGGGCAGATGCAGATTTCCAATGCAGTCAACCACCATTCTTGTCAAATAACGGTGAAACGCTCAACACATGTAGTGTGGAAATTTAGTTAGACCAAAACCTTTAGATCGTTTCTGCGTCCAGCTGACACTCAATGACAATCATTGATAACACCAATTTCACTTGAATAATACAATTTTTCATGAAGTTCAGCACTTTTCCGAAGTCGGACCACTGTTCATGGTTACAGGGCAAATATCCAATAATCAGGACATCTTTTTGATTATCGTTTTTCATATCCATCTATTGCACAAAGATATTTCATTCTAGTGAGTTTAATTCCTCAGCCGAAAACCGGAACAGAGTACCCCAATTTGCCTTTTAATCACCTCGTTTTCACTGAAATCTGCGATAGCTAATTGACACTAATTATTAACTCAAACCGATATAGATGGCACGCTTATCAACGGCTGGTGTAAAAGTGTTGCCTTATAAATGCATTTAGTCCTCTAAAACACTTACCACCAGTTCCCAGATGGAGGAATACGGTAGATCGTTTGAGCAAAGAGAACAAGTATGGTAAGCATCACGGTTACGAGCTCCCATTTCCTGCTTGTTAGTCGGGCTGATCTGTCTTGGGTGATTTGTGCAAGGTCGGGTTCTTGGGTCTGATGGAGAAATTGATGTGCGTGTATTGGTCGTTACACTTGGCTTGCATCTAACGGCCTGCAAACTCCGTTTGCTTTGTGGTGAACAATTCTTTCGTTCTGAATCTGATGGCTTTCCGACGTGAGTGGCCATGTGTTCAATGAAAGACATCAGACTGTTCGACTGAGAGCGACACACGGGACAAATGAAAACTTCAGCAGTGATCGAAGTGGGGCAAAAATAGCTATTGTGCTGTTCTGCGGGCCTTGGACGCTTTAGTCCGTCCGCTGTGTCGCAGTCGGACGTGCGCTTAAGTTTAGGAGAGATCTGCCTTTCGTCCTCACAAGCTGAATACAGTTGCTCATTCTGTAGACGTAAATCCAACGGACCGGTAAAATCGGACATGTAATCTGGGATTCCATGGAAAAAAAATAAAGTAACTTGCTCAATGAGGTTTGATTTCTCATTAAATATATCTTACTCAACTTGGTCCAAAAATTTGGAGCTTAAGGTATCAACTTCTTTTTAATGGAGCCCATTAGAAGCCAGTTTGTGATTTTGTTGTGAAATTTTGGTTGACATGTTTTGACAAATATAAAACTTATCCAGCTGTGAAAATTCTTTGCCTTCTGCGGCTACTCGTCCCATGTGGGCAAGCGGATGGAAAGGTTCGGATCCCGCTGAGATCGAACGATTTTCACAGCTGGCACAATTCTAAATTTATTGTGAGTTCATTTCCAAATGATTTTATGTAATGTGAACAGTCCATTTATCACTAGTCTTATTATTTACACAATGCATGATGATGGGTCGTCTTTTTTGTGCTAATAATTTTCGACAAAATGCAGTGAATATCAGCGTGATCATCTAAATTTGGCAAAAATAGCAGATAGCACAGATCTGTCGGGAAAATTATCGTGCATTATAAAACAAGTAGTAAGAATAAACCTGGTTTATTTTTTCCAGGGGACTTATTTAATGGAGTCTCACTCCGTGTGGACCTACCCACAAGATCACTTCATCAAAATTTCACAAAATCCAAGAGATTATGCTAACCCAAGCTCAAGAACTCCTATTCTTCCGAAATGGATTTAAAATCATATAATCCCATCAAAACTTCAAAGTCATCTGAGAGGTTAAATTCAAGTCTAAGGGTAAGGATTTTAAAAATAAATAAGACTACTATCATCTGCGCCAAGCAAAGAATTTACCTCGGTTAAGAATATAATCTTTGTGGCTTAAAGGCCGAAATAAACGATGAAAACCGAGAACCGCTAACTCGAGCCACTGGAAACATCGACTAGCAAACTAGCTACACCGTATCCCTAAGATGGTATTATCCGCATTTTGACCCAGTTAGCAAAAGACAAATTATCTGACTATGTACTCTGCGTCATTTGGCATCCTTCTGTCTGACGCATGTCAGGTATATACCTGTAAAATGCAGCAGCTGAAATGAAGCCAGGTTTCAGTGACAATTTAACCGTTATTGGCTTGGTAGTTTAGTGGTGGATGAAATCTCATAGCACTGAGTGAAGTGCTCTGTCTCAATGAATGGTTTACCATGCGATATCAGCGCTCGAGTTACCATTAAGAAATCATGGAAGCTCTGTACGGCTCTCATTTTTGTTAAGAATCATCTTCAGGACATATTCGCCGAGCCCGAAATGGGATACACACCCTGGCTAATGGACTATGAATCGAACTCCCTAACTATTAGTCTACCTTATAGGCTCCCAACGGAAATTTGTACGTCAACACATGATATTTTACCTGACCGTTACTGAGTTGTGCAGCTGAGACCGATGGTGCGCAACGATCGATTTCCGCAGACAGATAATCTCTCCTTAGGTGAGTAGGTTTTCATGGAGAGAACCAGCCACCGATAAATGCTACAATAGAAAAATACTATTGTCAGTCCTACATTCCTCTTAATTCAAAATTTATAAGGCAAAACAAAACAAACTCATCGTCATACTGGTGTTGATCGTCAACTGGATTACACATTTTTGCTCAAAGACATAAACCAGCCGGAAGCATTCCCTTCCAAAGCAATCATGCATCATGTGCTGTAATTGCACTAGGTATGAAGCGGCCTATCCTCTTCCTGCTAACATTACGGTTATTGCTACTACTATTCCTACTACTACTGCTACTACTACTGCTGCCGCTACTACTGCTACTACTAGTACTACGAAATAGGGCATTGTTCCCTTTAGATGTGTCTGAACAACTTTGAGAAGCCCGTGGATTTCGTTGGTGATGATCGCCGTTTAGCAACATTGAGAGCCATGGCTTGGGATGGAGTAAATAAACATTTCTCATATCGCAAACGGGCACATCATTTGTGAATTTCATGAGGCACTGATGCAGTTTAAAACCTAGTGTGAACTTCCTCAACGGATATGTTTAGAAAAAATTGTTTAAGTCAGCTGCCCTAGTCGGTGAAACGTCTCAGAGACCACGAAACGATAACCACAGGCTTCTAAACGATGGGCGGAGGATGATAAAGAAAGGAAAAGCCTGTAATACTAGCAGCAGTATTGGTAGTAGTTATAATAATAATAATAGTAGTAGTAGAAGCAGTAATAATAGTAGTAACCGTGATACCAATAAGGTTTACTGAGGGCTGTTTGGAACCAGTTCAAATTCTCTGATATTTAAGGTGGTGTAATCACACTTCCCAGTCACTGGCCCGAACCGCAGTCGAGACGTTTCGGACATGCGCTACCATACATTTAACATTTGTATTTCTGTTGTGAAATGACCGGAAGCTCATTTCCACAGGGCTATTAAATTTCCTACTGGTGAATTTCATCTGTATTTAGTAAACGTGCACTTAGTTACGTGCTAGTACTGTACTTACTTAGGTTGTGCTTTGCTTTTTCTGCTAACGGGAATGGAAAAAAACAATCCATGCAGATAACTGAGCCCCGTCGTCCTGTTGCGAACACTGATAGCACTAAGATCTTCCACCACAGAGTTGATCACCTGCTCGGGAGTCCGCGTGTGTTATCTGAACTTGACTTTTGAGTCTTCTATGTCTCAAGGACAGTATGGCCACTGAATGTGCACGGCCGCACGTTCGCACGCACGCACGCACACACATGCAAACACACAATAGTCCGTTCTTCGAAGAACGCGTACACGCACCGAAGTGAACAAATGCGTTCGTCGGGTCACTTGGGCAGCGAAATTTCCTGTGATCGTCGTCCGGTGTACACAGACCTGCCCACGCATAAGAGAAGACGGACAGAGATACTGACACGGGCATGCGAGCTCACGCCCGTTCAAATCGGTTCAATTTAACTCCACTATTATTTTATGTCTCCCATGACATTAGTTCCAACGAGAACACTTCTCTAATTCTCTGACTGCTGCAGCCGTATGCTCACGTTCCCATTGTCGGGGTTGTAGCTTGTTAGTTCCCTTGAGTTTTCGCGAAGAAGGAGAAAGATTAGTGGGAGGGAATGGAACGGTGTAATTGTGTGTTTGTGAAAATAGAAGGACGGCTAAGCTACGCATCTGAGCGTAAACCGTTTCAACTATGCGTTCTACCAATTGGGCATCCCAAAGGACGGAAATCATCCTGCGACTTATTGTCAGAGGTCTGAGTGTAAACTCCTAGAACGCGCAAGAGAACGAGATCACGCAAGCACGATTATAAGACAACCACTGTACACTCAAACAAGCATCTATTTAGACTCGGCATACACACGTGCATCCATACACTAGGGGGACGTACAGAATATTCAATTTCTATCCTAGCACACCCCAGGGACAGCAGGTTTGAGTTGTCCTTCCGTTCAGTCGATTCCCCTGGGATGTCAGCCTGAGAAGCCCATGGGGGCCTTCGCTGCGATAAAGCGTGGTGGTGGCATTGTTGGCGTAGAAGTGTGGCGGGTTCTTCTATTCCTGCTGTTGTTATTCCCATGGGAAGCTAGCTATGCACAGGTTAGGCGTGACGATTTGGACCTGGATGGTGGACGGATACGGGGGTCACAGCAAAAGAAGCAGGAAAACGATGAATTCCCTGGGTTATGGGATTGACCGTTTAGCGGAGCGCATCAGAAGTCTGACTACCTCAGCTAAGTGACGGTTTGATCGAAGGATCGAGTGGTTGGTGAATTAACTTATGCTTTTGATGGAATTCGTAAAAAAAGATGTACGATCTTGAAATATAAAGGCTGGTAGTTCAAAATGATAGAACGGTGCTTGTTTAGAAGTGGGTGTCGTTAAACTCCGCAATATACTATACATCTTAAGACGAGTGTTAGCCCGCCAGATAGGCAACCCGAAAGCAAATAATCACTGCTTTAAAGCAGAGTTTCAAGATGAACTACACTTAACCTTCTCGAAGTCGGTCGACTTAAACAGTATCAGAGAAGCGTAAAAACATTAGCAGGAGATTTTAGAAAATAATAATAATAATAACGCAAGTACTATTCAAATAAACTGCCGAACAAATAATAACCGAAACAACAGTCACCATTTTGTCATTATCACCATGATCCGAATCTGCATGATCAACGCCATCACTACCAACATCATCAGCATCACCAACTGTAGAAACAGTACCTGCTCGAATCAATTAGGTTCAGTTTGTAAAGCAATTCAAATTGAGGGTATGTGATCCGAGTTTGTTTGCTTTATCCATGTACCGAATACTAGTGAAAAAAGCGAGGGTTCTTAGGACAGCGATACTAAAGACAAGTGAAATTAAGTTGAACTTACCAACGCCTGTCACTACTAGATTAAGACTTGTTGTCCAAAATCTCCGGGGCAAATCGTGGACCTGAACCTTGTAATCTAACTCGTCCTAGTGGAAACAGTTAACTGGTCAAGATTTTCATATTCATTCGCCACGTCACCAAATTGCCATTCTGATTCATTTTCCAACAATTTACTGTCTTAGACAACTGCGTAAATCGAATGGTTCTGTCTATGGGCATTTGCAATACCTATCCTAAACCCTTTTACCTTAATCGTACCGATCTCGTCGCTGCCCTGAACCAGCGATGAAACTCACGAAGATCCGCAATGTGATCTACGATCAAATCCATTCCTCACAATCATCACGGTTGAGATTGTGGGCCTATGGAGACTGTTTTGTCTTTGTACACTTGTTTTGCATAAAAGGAATTCGCAGTGCAACTCTGACAGAGGTGAAGATTGGCTTGATTCTCACCCGTAAGTCTTTCGCGAATACCTGATAATCGACTAGGGATGATGCCAGCCAGCGGTTTCCATGAAACACATGCAGAATTTATTCTCGTATGAACTACCTAAGGGTACCGCTCACTTTCACTGTAAAACGGCACAATTACCGATTTACATATTTTTTCATATATGCGCTCTTATCTAATGGGCTGTGGAAAATTCACTGCTCAGAATTTGCTACGAAACTTGAAAAAGGACGGCTATAGTTCATCTGGTCTAGCCATCTTATTTGTTTTAAAGAAGCCTATCCATGTGATCGTCTCCATTTCTGTTTCGCTTTCCAGGATCAGTGAAATACTCATTAAGACAGTTTACGAACTAAACTGCTCCTGATAATGCTCTGCCCATAGTTTCACCACCACATGCCTTAGAGTGAATCAATAAGCTATAAAGTTCCTTGGTTACCTATCTCACAACCGAATTGCACGGAAGTCTCTAAAATTTGCACCCGTTGTTGGCAGTCGCTTTCTTCTCCTCTTACCTACAAACCCTTCAAACCATTACTTCCGGACATGTCTTGAACTCCAAATTAGCTGCCCTCCCACTGATTTATACACTTCATTGTACTTGAAGTTCGGAAGGATAGATCTGCAGATGTGGAATGGAGCGGCCGAAGTTCATAGGATACACCTTTTGTGAGACCCACTTAGCCTGGAGACCTGGATGGTATCGGCCGCTGCATGATGGATAACTTTAACCTGCTTCCACAGTTTGCTGGAGTCCACAGCGTTTGTTTGTGAAGGAAGCCGTGTAGGTAACTCCGATTAAAAATCAATTCCATGGCTATCCTCCGTAAGCAGCTTTGAAGCATACGTTATCTCCACTGATTAGACAGAATACGACGTGATCTGAATTCACAAGAATGGACCAGAATGCTCGACAATCTTCGACTGATCCACGCCAATGGTGGACACTGGCATTGTGATCAGCCTGAATCCAATATCACGTAGGCGAAGGAGGGTGATCCCGATGCACCCTTCATAAGGAAATTTTGAGTTGACAAGAAGTAACCTGCGATTGGAACACACTAGTATGGGTCTATCTCCTTTTTTGTTTCCGTCGACTGGGACAGCTAATAGGCTGTCGAAGGAGCTTCTTGTCTCTTCGAAACAGCCATCCTGGCCACAGAAAGCGACAACAAAGAAACAGTATCCGCTAAGTGCATACTTCAAAATAGTCTGCATAGGTCCGGGTAAAATTCACCTTTGGCTTCAGGAGAAATGCCATCAGTGGGCACATATGCAGATGCTACGAACAATCAGCGATCCTAAAGCCGATTGATTTTGATGTACATGGAACCACCTAACCAAACATCATGCAAAGGACTAGTGGCTGAAATCTGGTCTAACTACGCATGCTTGACTATCGTGTTCAAAGCAATCCTAAAGCCAGCTCGACTATGTGTGCTCAGAAACGAATCAAGTGAAAATTGGAGTGAGGAGAGAGAATAAGGCTGTGTATGGGGGCACAATGAGTTGCTATAGAAGTGCTAGTTTTAGGAGCTGCAACATATATCTGGTTTAAAAGTTTTAATACTCTTGGCTGCAATAGCCCGTTACCATATGTGGTTAATTGTTTAAACGCTGAAATTAGCCACTCGGAGTGAAAGCATGCTAAAGCAATGTGTTCTAATTTTCTCTACCTCCACTAATGCTACCCTCAAGCAGTTGTGGAATCTATCAGTAGGAATGAAAGTTGCTAAGTTTCCCTTTAGGAACAGAACTGGAACTGCTTGGACGATCGATACTTCGCAGCTGCTTCCGCTACAGAAGAGAGATGTTTTTATGAACCCTATCCGAGGCCTATGCTTCAAAAGTCGGATCCACAAGGCAGTGGAACATTGACCGAAGACGGAAAAAGCTGATCAGTAACATACTTCTCATTACCCCCTGCTGCTCGCTGTAATAAGCAGCGAGATCATGATTATCGTAGTCGAGGACCGGTGCAACATCTAATTATTTGTAAAAGTGGAACTCTTTGAATCTAGCTAAGGAATTCAGCCGCTAAGCCGAAGAGCGATCATTCCTCAACCAAAGCCTTTACTTCTAACACAATTCGTCTTTAAGGCGGCGTGGATTAGTGCAATGGAAGACCATTCCTCTTGTTGATTTGCCAACTGAATCGGAGATCCAAATTGACTCCACACCGGGCGATCAGCAGCCTATCTCGTCAGGTCTTCAATCATTGGCCTTCGGGGTACGAAAGATTCTTTTGATTGAGATAAGCCAACCTGTGTTTCTCACTGGGTCATGGAAGAAGGAAAGTCGTCGGCCAATGGAGCGGTTCAGTCTCGTTGCGACCACAGCATTGTCTTCATCCAAATCATCATCATCATCATCCGAGCCCGAATTTGAATCATCATCATTATCATCTATCTTCATTATTATCATTCGAGTCGGCATGGGATTGCTGAAGATCATCATGGTGTTCCTCCTCCATGCTACTACGTCATAAATATATTAAATGGTGTCAACAAATGCGGCTGCAACTTTATTTCTATATCAAAAGCATTATGAGGTAGTCTTTATTGAACAAATTCGGTTAGCGCAATGGCTAAGGCCTTGGACTAACAATTGTTCGTCGCGGGTTTGCGTCCCAGTTTAATGGATCTTTGAAAATTACTGACAAGAATGAAGCAGCTATGCAAGGACATTCGACGCCATGGTAGACGTTGACACTGCATAACGAATGCTCTTGGAATTCGCATTAAATTACTCACTCCTACAAACACCGCAACCTCATCTGCAACACTGAAGGTTCACATGGACATTGAGTCCATTTTCGAATCCAAACGGGAAAATTCTTAGTGAGTCAGTCAAAGGCAACCTTCAGAAAAGGAGGCGTAGTTTCAAATTCCCATTTTCCCTATAAGTGATATCGTATACAGCAGAGTATTGGGTACTTATGGTTCATGAGTGGTAGCAACTACGAAGACAGCATTTTACTTTCACGAAAATTCGTTTATTAATTTGCTCTACTACTGATGATATTGAACAATGTCCCGTGGTACGTCTTAGTAGTACGTCAAGCATACGGATGGGTGATCAAGACTTCCCAGAAGCACACGACCGGTTTTGCCGTTATTGCTGCTCTTCAGGGATTCGAACTCGATATTCTTCTGGCCACCCATACCTAAACTAGCGCTCTCCTTTCTTAGAATCTCATTTGAATCGTTAGGAGTGTGAATGGATGATAAGACAATCTAAGAACTACACGGTTATTCGTCGGAAGATTTTTGTCGGTTGGGCAAGGCTAACCTTAAGAAAGGAGATACAAGGGCTGAAAGTACTGTGGTGTTTTCTCAGTAGTATGTTTCTGATTGACATTCCTGTCAAGAAAATTCAGTTTAAGTCAGTATTACCTATTCATGCTTATGAATTTTCGGTGCTCACATGGCGAATATAGGTATATAGTTTCATTTCTGGACAGCAAGCAAAAACATTGTGTAATCCTGCGGAAAAATGTCTTTTTGAATCGTTATCAAATAGCCTTACAGAAGTCATAGAATATACGAGTCGATACGTATGTTTTAAGTTTAGATAACTAGCCGTTTTCCGGGTATGGTCAGATGCAACTACTTATTTTCCAATGATAACACTTGCGAATGTGCCACTAGATACGACCGTGAATATAGATGCTTGTCAAGCTGATCTTATCTGCGAACTGAGATATGGTTCATCTAACGGAGAAGAATAGGTGTGGTCGCAAATGAAGCAGGAGAACTGAGACTAATTCTGCTTGCAGGCAGTTACAGTTGGTCTAGAACTTTAGTGAATTTTTACAAAATGTACTTGAACGAACTTATATATATATATATATATATATATCATCAACGCCTGCATTCTCAGAAAGCAGAGGGCAAACACAAAGAGGACCAGATCGATCGTGGTACTTCCATACATACAGGGGTATCCGAAGCGGTCGAACGCATCCTACGTCCACTAGATATCACAATCGCCCACAAACCGACCGGCACCCTGAGATCTATTCTATTCAACGGAAAAGATCGCGTCGACCAGCACGACCAGTCAGGGGTAGTTTATGCCATTCTGTGCCTCGGATGTGACAAACAGTATGTCGGTGAGACAAGCAAACAATTAAGCACACGCTTGCACGAACATAGCTTAGCCGTACGACGCGCTGACCCACACTCGCAGATATGGAACCACTTTGCACAAACAGGCCATAAGGTGAACATCAACAACGCAAAGGTAGTCAACCGGGCAAACAGAAAGGGGGAGCGACTGATTCTTGAAGCCCTCTACTCGAATGACTCGTTGAATCGGCAGGTCGAGATTGACAAACATTGCGTCATCTTAACAAGACCCGGATGCAGAATAGAGAGACAAACAGACGGACAGTGCACAAAACCGAACGGAACTAGCGATCCCATTCAATCACTCCTTCTCGTTTGACAACGAGTCCTAGTTTGGATCGAAACGTCACGATAAACGTATTAACTCAGTGTACGCCTTCTGAACTCTCTCTCCCTCTCTCTCTCTCTATATATATATATATACATATATGAAAACAAGAGGTTTGATCATTAGTACTATTCGTGCATGGGGATTGTGATTTGCGGAAAAGAGCAAACCCTCCGCTGGTGGGCCCACGTAGCTCGAAATCGAATGAAAATGTAACAAGCTGAGTTGTGGCGGCATTTGGTTTATTGGAATTGGACAACGATAAATTTAAAAAGCCTTTCGGATCAATTTAAATGGGCGAAGACGTTTTTCTGGTAGGTAGTTTTCATGGTCATAATCTGCTCGTTCATCTTTTATGAAGTCACTTAACTCGGGCAACAGCTGTCAAAATCATACAAAATTATTTATTTGTCTGTATAAGCAGAATGATAGAAAAAATAATTAACGGGACTGCAGAAAAAAATTCGGATAAAACGTCAAATAAACCATGAACCGTGAGCCCTTAGTGAAGTTATCGTGCGATAGAATAATGCCAATAATGTTACAGAAACGTTGACGCTCTGTGACCTCAACCGTAAATACCATACCGTTGACAGGCATTCTTCGGCATTGCACATCACATGGTTCGTCATCGGTGAAAATTCACTTTGAAATTAGTTAGGATGTTTTAAATCTCCTGGAATTTGAAAGGTTTGTTGATTGTAGCTCAGGGCGTTGGTTTTCATAAGGTTCAGGTTTTTGAACCTGTAGCATATATCTTGGTATAAACATTAAGCTTCTAGGGACCCAATCACATAAAAATGGATTGCACGTTTTAGTGCTTTTCTATCTTACATGTGATACACATTCCTTAATAAGTGGATTCTGTTAAGGAGATAATTAGATCGTGCTTCGACCTCACCGTGTACGATCGGCTGTACAGTGCTGCTCGTAATGCAGCCTTCCTTCTCGGGGTGATCACTCACTGCCGGCAACGGGACTGTTCCATTCGCGGTGCTTTTTATCGGATAAACTTTATTGTCAATATGCAGTTTGAAGCACTGCATATCCCAATGCCAACGGATTAGGGAGAGGAGAGGAGTAAAGTATCACAAATGGTGAGCACACTGAACGAGGGAAGTTTCGGCTTTCCCGTCGATGCTTTCGCCTGGTCACTTACATCAAATTTTAGGGATTCATTTTACATCGCTTGGCGAGAAGAATCGTTTCTAACTGAAACAACAAAATTTCACTCAGATATTCTTCCAGCGGAGCTGAAAATTGTGTAAAATGTTAAATGTGATAAAATACCTTATTCATTTCATTGCTGAGATTGAGTCCTATTTGCATTGTGCTTCTAACTTTTAAGCATGTTTTTCACGAGTTTCTAAATCACACACTGACCAATACTGGACAATTCAGTGAACAGCACAAAGTCCATATAAATCCTCGTAATATGCAAACCAAAATTTCGAAAAATTATCAACAGATTTAGGATCAGTTTTGTATGCCGCCCATGAAACAACTGTATCTATGGCATGCATACCAACATGGAACAAATGAATTAATTAGTAGAGTATGTTGTAGTAATGCAGCATCCGGCAGGGCATTTGAGTTCGAATCAGGAGATATTGTTCCAATATTTGGGATGTTTGAGCTCACTTGACAAACTTCAGAGAAATTAGCCGAAATCGGTGTCCAGTTCCCTTCACGGGCTCGCTAACGGAAACACATCTCACTGTTTCTTACATGTGTACCAACCAAAATGATTTTTCTTCTCATAGCGTAGATGGCCATAACTCTTTTGATCCACTTATTCATCGTGCATTTTATTCCACCACAGGCGATTTCGAATGTTCAGTCCAAAATGAGATACTACTCTGCTCATTTTGTTGTTCCTCGTAGTGTTAAGGTTGAAATATTTATCGTGAGTGCAGCATTGGCTTCATTCAACGAGTTTGTTACACCCTGATATAACGAAAACTCCATACTTCATTAAGGTTACCAAGAGAGTGAATATCGTTCATATGATATACCATTTGTCTTTGTTCGAGGGATGTAGTAAGGAGAGCTTTCCTCTGGCTTATATGATGCCAGTCTGTGAATGTTATGAAAACAGTCTTATTTAAAATTATCAGTTGTTGTTATCGATAACATCACCAATGAGACCCGCATTTTTCTAGAAAAGATATCTAGCAAGACGCTGAATGCTTATCCGGAAAATGTGATGACGGCAGTTCGTGGATTTAGGGCAATTTGCTCAGGCTTCGTTTTGGGGGTTGGAATCCTTTACTGCGGTTAAATACTACTTTATCGTAGTGTTTTAACTCCGACACAGTATTTGTGAATAAAATTGTCTGTTGAAGTGCTGAACGGATCTTATCGTCACATCGTAAGAGAAAATGAAGGTACCCAAATGGGTAAGATCGTAGGGATTTGATTACTTCATTTATTTTATTGCATGTAGACAATAAAGTATGCCATAATCAATATTTTGACACGAATTACTAAACCGAATTATAATTTACCTTGCGCTATTTAAAGTTCAATTTTATAAACAGTTAGATACGTCTGTTCGTCGTTTAAGAGCCTTGGCTGCTTATGACACTTACATCCTAGGTTAGAATGCAGAGAAAAATTTTTCGTAGAAATTACAACTGGATTCAGTACCAAGTCTACCGAGTCACGTGGATGGACTTGTTTCTCTGTTCTCCATCGCCATTGTTTTGGCCTAAGCCTAGGATGGTTCGACCAACGATGGCAAAACTAGTAAAGGAAGGATGTTTCGACTGCAATAATGGAGGACTCAAAAATATAGCTTTCGATTTTGATTCGGCAAAGTGAGATGGAAATGACCAAACAATAAATTTATTCTGTAACATTTACGCCACACTTATGAACAGTATATCTTGGATACAAAAATGATTAATTGCCAAAATTATGCTGTAATTAACATTTCTGTGAAAACAGAAATCCATTGAACTTCCACCGGAAAAGCAATTCCAGACTTTTGGCAACTACTTTGTCACGACTTAGTTTCCTGTACAAAATTGTAAGTTAATTCGCAAGCGGATTAGTGGGAGGGATTGTTCACTCAAGTCAGCGTCATTGACTACGTGATGCTACCAGCTCAACTGAATTGTGTATTAACAACACATTTGCGCACATTTTTTTCACTCTGAACCTTTCCACCGTTGTTTTTCCGTGTCACCGATTACGTAGCAAGCCAAACGACAGTAGCTGAGCCAGTGGTCTTGGAGCGATTTTGGTCGTGTGTACGTCGAAGATCAGCATCCGTTTACCCCTCGGATCAGACGCTCGTGCTCCCGTCTCAGTCAACCAGAGTGGTCGGATCATTCAGCTGGTGATTGTTTACCTGCCCAGTGGACGCTGACCAGTCCGACGAATCAGACAGGCGTGGGATCACCGTATGCAAACATACTAACAGAATTACGGATTCTTCTCATTCAGCCACCGAAACCTTTTATTCCAAAATCACCACACCGGTCCGAAACCGACAAAGTGAAAGGTGCCTGTTATTTGCGTCGACCTAATCAGAGCAGAAACGGACAGCGCCTGGGGGCTTAAGCCCTAGAGACTAGACGTAAAACCCAGAATGCTACTCTATCCTTTTTTGTTCGCTCGTTCGTTTGTTTGTTTCTGTGTGTATTACAGTTAGGCTCTGGCAGATCTGCTGACCAGTTGGCGTGCTTTGTCGATGGTGAGCCCAACCAACACACCGTCCCAGAAATGAAAACTGGATAGTTTGGAACAAATTCACTTTGGATATGTGTGTGTGGCGGTGTAGAGATTAGGAATGCAAGTGGAATGATATTCTTTCTCTCTGACAGTCAAGCTAGTCAAACCACTAGTCAATCATATAACCACCCACACGTTGGCTCATTCGTTCACTCAGGCAGTCATGAGAGCTCTTGCCTGATTCTCAAGGGATCCAAGACCTTCTGAACTCCCACGGGACATCGTTTGGAAAACCAAGCATACTCTTCGCGTACTCAAGGGCGTTGTGCATGTCCGCGCACATCTCCGCAAACGGGCAAGCGGATAAGCTCGCGAGGCAAGCTGGAGGTTCCCTGTACCAAGGATACGGCTGAAATGAGGGGGTAGCACTATCTCATATCGTTCACTCAACCATTCGTATGTTCAATCCGAGGTGAAATTGGAAACTCCTGGGAATAGACAAAAGGTCTCCTACTTAATTTATTTTAAGTCTCTCTTTCCGTGAACATATAAATATATACATATATACACATAAGTATATATATATATTCGTAGAAAATGTAATAAAATGACCACAGTACCTGCCTTCATTTGGAGTGGCCACAATGAAATCAGTTGTTTTATTGCGGTTATGAAATTCTGATAAGACCATCAATATAAACAGCGAATTACTACACGCGGATGGGAAGCAATTCCGAAATTCCATCGATTCGCTGCAGTATTAAAACAACACAAAAAGGGATGTGCCAGTCAGTTTTTAATGCAATCAAGCTTAGGTGCTCCGGAGTGTTGGATAAAATGCATTTTGATTACACGTGGAACGATTAAACGGTTGTCATGACCAAATTCACGGGAATAAACAGATTCCAACACCGAGCAAGCTGGATCCTCTCATAAATGTATAGTACACTTGAGTGGAGGAATCCCATCATACAAAATTCAACCCCTTATGAATCATGATTTCACCAAAATATATTTCTTGTCCTGGTCTGATAATTAAAAAAGGCACCCAACCAGAGGATACTGACTCAGAAATTCTGGAACTTCTCGGAGAGTGAACTAAAAGCAATTCCATACTGTCGGTGCTGGATCTCACATTGAAATGACCAAAATATTACTGAGGGATTGCGGCGGACCCATCAATTGCCATTCTTTATTGATGGATGATTCTTGGCAATACAGGCGCCAGCGTTGTGAATTTGTTCTTCCAAACGGGCTTGCGAAATGCCACGGTTGAGATAAACATTTAGTAGCTGGAAAAATATATCGAATAAATCCCCAGCCTACTTGCTCATTGGTCAACTTCAAACATGTAGCTGATTGTCTGGAAGATTCGTTCTATCCGAACGAATAAAAAGAATGCGAATTCCAGTAATTGTCTCCTTATCCTCCTAACTAATATTGCATGAGTTTCGGCAAAACCTGCATATGTCAGTGACCTTAAAACATTGTGTTTGTCATAACTCAGGTTGATGGTTTACGTAAGGTTCCGACTGCTGAGATGCAAATCAAATCATATGGACCCACGATCATCAACGTGTAAAAACTACCGTAAATCCATATCACCGAATTTTCGGATAGTGTCAATGGAATCAATGGTCTATGGCTGAAGGGATGAAACCACTCGAACCAACCGTCATTCTCCTAGGGTCTCAGTTCAAGTCAAAAAGGGCTAAGCATCAAAACACACGTCCAGTCACGAGATCAAGGCCGTTGACGAGATCACAGTTCGAGGCTAATGACACATACAAACACGAAGGAACACCACCCACCGTGCACACGAAGTGATGATGTCAACCCGACAGATGGTGAAAAGTTCGCGATCCAAGATGAGCGATCAGAATCTCGCGTAAATATATATATATATATAATGTATATATATATGTACATTTTATATATATATATATATATATATATATATATA
>LUCM01011081.1:2701-13888 GCA_008360955.1 Fasciolopsis buskii
ATAAGGAAAGCAAAAGATAAAAGATAACGTCCTGTTTAGCAGACTGGTTTACGTGTTTATGCACGGCATGGATACGAATGAGCATCTCTACTCGTTATCCTACTAAATCCCATCCTGAGGGAATCTGCGTCTGATTAGATATAGCATGTCCCAAACATCATAACCTACCTACAGTGACCACCTAAGACTAATTTCGATATGGCCAGTATGTTTATCAGATTTGAGGAAAAACTCAATGACATTCGCGTTTTTCATCTGCGGTCGTCACAAAGCAGGATGTACCAAACCATCGCAATGTGCACGTGGAATTCGCCGAATAAACTGACATCACATTGGTGTCGTAAGTGACCAAACTGATGGACGACTGCCACTGCATAGGTGATTACTATCTTCGAGAGTGCAGTCCACTCCTGGGATTATGGACACAGCACTATACACTGACTGCATCTCGAAACAACACGATCAACACAGATTGTACAATGGGCTACCGTGAACCTGACAATCTTAAATACAAATGCGTAGAGCACATAGCCATTGAAACTTAGTAAAATATAACGGTTGGCTGATAGCTTAGTAAGGAGTTCGTCGAAACCTTCGAAGAAGAAACGTATTGCGTCCCACCGAACGTGTACTGTCTGGCAAATCGGCCAATCGACCAATTATGCGTCACAGGTTGGCTCCACGACAATGCATCATTGCAGCACGTGACAACAGTCCGGTAGTTGGGGGAAAATCGACCGTAGCTAAGTTATTTGCCTATATCGTAACTTGCACCTTCGAAGTCGTAGACTGACTGGATTGACGCGTCTTTTATTCGCCCGTTTGTCCCAAATAGTTTGCAGCGTATCAATAATGCAATGCACCTTTTCGTAAAGGGCATGAAGCGGTGGCGAGCTAATTAAAAAATACATACTCTAGTAAATCCCTAGCGTCAGAGAAGAAGCGGAGAATAGCATAGGTCAGATGGGGTAACAACCTAATCAGTTTTGGTGAAAGATTGGAGTTTATCACCGAACTTGCTGGTCTGGATTCCAAGGGATAATCGCTCTGGACTACTCGACCACCGCTGGTTGTATCTAGAAAACAGATAAAGTCAAAACAAAATAGAAGGCGGTAGAGAAGGATGACATACACACCCGTAACTTTCTTCCAACGCGTGATAGCTGACCTCACCGGGGTTAGGCAAATAGTCGACTATGCCATTCAGCAACGGTTGCACACCCCGATTACGCAAGGCAGATCCAACAAAGACTGGGACAAAACGACGCATCAGGACGGCACGATGAATTCCCGCCTTTAACGCGTCTTCGTCGATTGGTTTTTCATCCAGAAATGCGTCGCCAATCGTTTCATCCGCATTTGCTAAACACTCTGAAACGTACGGGACGATCAGACGACGAAAGATGGCGGAGACCGCAGAGAGGGATTGTGAATCGACATGGTATCAGCAGTTAAGCAATAAGAAATGCGACTAGGTTTAAAGAAGTGGTCGCTAAATTCAGCACACAAACAAATGTTTGTAATATAGTCAAACATTTAATACGTTTGATATTCTTGGGGTTAGCGGCGCATTTAGGTAACCTGTTTACCACAATCATTTAATTTGTTTTTCTGACCGACAACCTATGTATGTTGGTTCGGCTGTCCCAATTGATTGACTAATCTGCTATTCTAAATCTTGGGGTCTTGGCGTCTACACCTAATGCCCTTGAAACACTACGTTAATTTCGCTTCAATGCAACTTCGGAGGAAGAATCGTCTCTTGAATTCGTGACTGCAGCTATGTGAGTCGCAGCCTGCAATGAGCTATGCACACTGCAGAATCCAAGTGCAGCGCCATACCTGCACGCCGGAGACCTAGGCCACCCAAGGTGCGCCTCAGTTTGCACAGGTTCATGGCAGCGGGTTTATTAGCTCCGCTTCGGAGCGACAGAGGACGTAACCGAAACGTTGTAGTCAGCAACGCTGGAAAAATGAGAATAGCCATCTCAACTTTGATGGACGGCGGAATTTTCCGAAATGCTCAAATTGCATTTAAAAGGATCAAATGCTGGGGGGCACTGGTGATTCAAGCATCTTGCCATTTGTGTTGTTCAACGTTAGCGGTCAAGTCTCGTGTATACGAAAGGATCAAGCGAACGACGGCTTTACAAACTCTAAGATTTGTGATGAGGCTATCTCACCGCGGGAGGAAAGCCATTCGTGAAGTTGCAAGAATGATGTCCCCGCTTTGCCTTGACTGTTCGGAAGAATGGTGGAACCTAGGTCTTAGAACGGTAAATCAGTGTCAGTCTATCGTAACTGATATAAACAGAGAGCCTGTTTAACGGTACAATTTATTCTAAAACAGGAGTCGCCTGTTGTTTGTCCTGTAGCTGCCAACAGCCCGTCGCAGACAATACGATAACCACGTTTTCGTTGTCGAAAATGTTTAGTATAACTGTTGTCTACAGATCCGAATTCCAAGGAGATTGCAGTGGAAAAATTTAAGTCTCAATTCGTTTAATTCGTTGCCTCCAGATGTCATGACTGTCACGATAATACTAAAGTATTGTATGGAAAGACCCGACACCCCCAGTAGTTGGCGAGAATCAGGGTGGGAGCCGACAATCGATTGAAAAGCAATTTTGAAAAAAGGCCATTCGCGGCTGTCGAAAAATAGATCAACTGTCAACTTTTACCGATAAGACTATTACAGGAGATTAAATACTGAGAAAAAATATTTCAATTGGTACGTCTCCGCCTCTTCGACATCTACCAAAACGAATTGGCAAACTTGACATTGGGGTATGACGAATTCGTCCGAGAACAAGGAATACCTTAAGTCCTACTTTTGCACATTGCCCGTACTCCTGAGTTAAGCCTGTCTTTAAAGAATATCGAGAGTTAGGACCACACAGAAAAACCCATAGACATTTCGACATGTGTGAACTGCAGAGAAATCGATCTCCAGAAAGCGATCCGCATCACTAGCCCCAAAGTGATCGTACAGCCTGAGAATCCGTGAAAATTGAGGTCCCTAGTCATAGGCACCTGCATCGTACTGTAAAAGCAGACTCGGAGTGAAATAAAAAGGATAACACGCCGGAGAGGCTATAATTGTCTTTACTGGACTTTACAAGAGAAAAAAAGATTTCAATAAAACTCCATTCAGGCGTTTAGATGACGCAGACTGAGTTGGTCGGGATAAACACTAAGGAAGAGAATCGGGATAATACAATGAGCTCACTTAATGAAAGGAATCCAAAGATGGAGGTAATATGGAGACCCAGCAGAACTAAGGAATCAACGTGAATATGGATTGGCTGAGAAGGCCATACAGAATTGGCCAGTTAAAACTACCTGACACCAACCGGGTTTCGATCCTCACGTAAAAGTGTGAATTCCATCTCGGACGGTGTGTAAGTTGAATGTGCACTGATTCATGGACAAAGGAATGCGATCAAACTCACGATGACAGCCACTAACCGATGAATTCCGCACGGCGATCATTCACTTCAGAAAGCATATTGCCGGGGATTGCATCTTCTCGCACTGTAAGGCTAAACGGTTTTAAAATGATGATATAAGTGAGGAGAAACAAGAGTAGAGGAAAGTTATTTGTATTTTATTTTCTACTTGTTTCATGACACAACAATGCATAAAAACTCCAGGACGAGGATAAGGCCAAGGCCAATCGAGGGGTGCCAAATGGAGTTGATCGGCGATTTAAGGATTGGAACACAACCCACAGGTGGAAACGATGCCATCTGACCGTCTGACCACCATTGTTTTTAAATGTATTGAATTGAACTGGACAACTGAAATAACAGTAAATAGGGCTTTTCATCGATACTGGGTCATCCTAATTGACAGCGGGATCTGCTGAGGTGAATGCTAATTACAACAGGGCATTTCTAATCATTTAAACGGTGATGTGCATCAGTGTAGTTATATGACCGGTAATCTGGTTTTAGGTGTTACCTCAGAGAACCTAACGATAAAAGAAAAATCTCAAATCAGCAGAACCATGGAGAAGCAGAAACCTTTTGAAATCAAGAACGCAGCTGACTGCAACATTTAGCCACGGCATAAGATCTCAAACCAGCACATGAAAGATTCCAACATGATGAGCAAAGACGGCCACACCCCATCAGCTAGGATCTTACCATCCCACTTTCCAACAATTACCTATCTCGGAGATCAGCGTATTCCGAGGCAGTCGATCCGTGGACGGGCGTACATGTGACTTATCTATTTCGATTCAATATCTGTTCCGCCGATTGAGCTCTGTAGCTCAGTGCCTTATGTATCACTTGATTTGTTAAAATAGTTTGCCAACCATGTTCTAGAAATGGAACCTAGATACTGACGTTCAGACAGAAACAGTCTCCCCATATGGCCTGTCCTCCAAAAGCCATAATTCTGGGCTGTATAATAGGATCAACCTTATCAATTTAATGCAAACTCGACCTCAGATGAACAAGCGGATGTCGAGAAAATGCCACCGATTTTTTAAATTGGTAAACATCAAAGAGCCTTCTGTGCATGTGAAAACTACCAAAAGGGGTGAAACTGCTTAAATTACAAAACTTATCTACACCACCTAACTCCTCAGGAGTTTTGTCAACTCCGATAATAATACTTCGCTATTGTCCTCGAAAAGGAATGGAAATAGTTGCCCTATACAATTTGAGAAAACCTATCGGAAAACCTCAACCTATGATGGAGAACTGGTATCGATCTGCAGTTTCACATGCAGATGTAGGTGGGAGTTCCGTTGTCGAATAGAGCTAGCTGAACTGCTATTCGAAATGCCCTGCCAAACGATCTAGAAGACACCCATGATAGTGTACCAATAAACAGCTGGACTCCTTGATCACCTCATTTACACCTGGTTTCGTGGACCAGTGTTTAGTTGGTAAACAACGAGAGTGCAACCTTCTGTGCCTATCTACGTGACCTAGAATCCTGCTTGGCTTCTTTCGCTACGTACAAGGCGTCTTTAATTTGCTTCTAATGTTCGCTGGAGTCCTGTGTTGTTAGTTGAATCGATGGGCGCGTTGGAAGATCAGAATAGAACTAAAGACGACCATGGTCGTCCAAAATCACCCGTTTGGGAAGAGCGGGTTTCGTGTTGGTGCAACCAAAGACTAGGCATAAAGCAAAGGAAGCACGGACCGAGGCGTGGACCACAATAATCGACAATCTCCGATTGATTCACACCACAGATGACCAATGCGAACTTGGTCAATATGAATCCACTGTTAAGAATAAGAGAATACCAAGTGAGCCAATTTCCGCTTTCCACATCAATTTTATTTTCGCTAGAAACAGTGCATGTTCGGAACAAGCTAAAAAGAGGTGATCGCCGTTCTAGGCTCGACCGGCTGGGACGGAAAGTGAGCTACCGATCTGCTTTACCGCTCCTACAAACAACTAAAGAGGGTATTCACGTAGCAGGCAATGACCACAAGGCCTGCTTAACCCAGGCTTTAAAGTAATCAAACACGTTTCTAGCATCTGAAGTCACAATCGGTGGGGCATAGACACAGATATGACGAACAAACATTGGCGATTCAATCGACTGCCGTTGATATGTATAGGATCGTCCGACCACACAGCACACAAACGGTGGTTGGCTGGGATTCAGTCCAACAGCGCAGGAGAACTGACGCGAAAAAGAGGTTGCATCTAGGTTACTAAGAGCGATTACAGGAGCGGGATCTTGCATGTGCGTTTCGGGGATCCAGCATACACCCGTTTTAGAGGTTTTACAAGTTCCACTTAGGAGAGATGGATGTTTAATTTTGTCGAATGACCAAACACTGAGAGGAGCCAAGTGAAGAAGGGATATGGACCTAAGTAATGCGTGTAATTTGCCTCCTGTCTTTCTGGTAATGTTACCATCAACCAAATCTGTCGAGTCACAACCAATCGTGATATTATGCATACTCCTTATATAAGGAAGAAGGAATATCGATAAGGTTCCCTACGAAAAGAATGTTGGCAGCATCTGCGCGAATAATGCAAACTTCTGATCCAACATCGCACTACAACTAGTGTTCGCGATAAAATCTTTCCTTCAGCAACTCGGAAAAATCATCCGACTTGTGTGAGAACACTAATATTCAAGCTGGAGTGCTTCGCATTTTAATGCTCCAACGGAACGACCTCACACCACTTTGTGAAATAATCCACCAATACCACTATGGGAGACGGCGAAACAATGTTCTTCAACATAGGGCGTATTACTTCCTCCAATGCCCCTTGGTGGTGAACTGTAGCACGGTGGAATGGTTATGGAAAGGGACAGTGAATTCCGATGACTACCCCGTGCAGTGGAATGCCCACCCTTCCTGGTTTGCGAAGGTTCACATCGAAGTGTGGGTTGATCGAAGCAGGATACGATTATCTGGGGACAGAAAATCGTTTAACCACGATTTATCATTTTGAATATTAATGTTCGAACATAACTTAGACGATTTTCTTGGATTATTGAAGGGAACGCTTGTCGCGAACATTGACCTTAGAGTGAACTTTAGTCGGAAAGTCTACCACCATGACTATGGCCCGTGTGATGCTGCTAACCAAACATTTATGAACTGAGGAGTTACCGAGAGATTAGGGGCAAGGAACTTTTTGTAGTGGCTTCCGAATGCCTCCAGGCATACTGAGCTTAGCCTAGGTATAGTCTTCAGTGGGGAACTTTCAGCAAAATTGTGGCTGACGATGAAACGTTTCACTAAAAATCGATTGATCCATGAAGGAAGTGGAAGGAGCGCGGATGTCGATTGACGAGCCGAAGCCAGAACGGGCATTTCATCCCTTATTTACTGTTACAAAACACATTTTGCCAAATGATGCTACGTAGGAAATCACGACGGCTTCATAGCTTTTCGATTCGAGTTTTTATAATGCTGCCAAAGTGTAAGATACCAATGATTTTGCTTGGCACGACCTTTTAATTTGACAAAAATGCTATATATATATATATATATATATATATATATATATATATATATGTATATATACAAACCGTTTTTCGACATACCAATTGAGGCAACCAAACGGGAGCATAGAGACAACCGTCTACAAAAATCGACGACGACGGACAGTATACTCAAACTCAAAAGCAACCATCCAATCCTTCACTCAAACATCTGTGTGCGTACCCTGTTTTATCGGGCTGATACACGTTGCAGTACACAGCACCTACGGAAGCAGGAGTAATCCAGGTTGTGCAAGTTATTTGCAGCCAATGAATATCCAAAATCTCTCGTCAACGCCTGAATTCGCAGAAAACAGAGGACAAATAGCAAGAGGACTAAATCGATCGTGGTAATTGCATATATATAGGGAGTATCCAAAGCGGTCGAATGCATCTCACGTCAACGGAATATCACAAACACCCACAAAAAGGCCGGCACTCTGAGGTGCGTTCTTTTCAACGGCAAAGGCCGCGTCGACCAGCACTACCAATCAGGGGTAGTTTATGTCATCCAATATCTCGGGTGTGGTAAACAATACGTTGGTGAAACAGACAAACAATTTCGCACAAGCTTGCACGATTAAACCTTACAGCTAATACTCGCTGACCCACAGTCGCAGACACAGAGCCACTGTGCAATGAGGTCAACGCTAACAAAGATAGTCAGTCGGGCAAACAGAAAGGGGGAGCTACTGATTTTGGAAGCCTTCGACAAGAATAACTCGTTCAATCGGCATGCCGAGATTGACAAACATTACGTCATCTTAGCACGACAAGTGCAGGATGCCATGAATTGCGACTCGATGGATCTGTCTGATGAAGTGATTAGTGGGGAGGGGGGGAATAAATAGTTTGAAAGCATTAATTAGACTTGAATATTCACTTTACTTAGCTGCCTTCAATGTCAGCAAGGCCAACCAAATAAGGCGAAACACTGCCCTCGGTAAGACTCTTGGAAGTCTCTAAACAGATGTACGTTGTGTATCCGGGACGCGCATAAAGAATTTCATTTCCATGATCACTCTTCGTAGGCTATGTACAACCTTATTCTCTCTCACTTCACTCTTTCCATGTCCAGTGATCCGATTTCGAACACTTGTGGTCAGGCTGGTGTTGCAATTGCTCTGAGCATGCGGTCGGAGCATGGCCAGTTAGAATGGATCCCAATTAGCGACCGATGGCGTACATTTCAGTTGGACGGTTCCGTGCGCATGAACAGCAGCCGACTGAATATTCGTTCAGTTCCAATCATAACTTTCAATGTGACTGTCGTCTCAACAAAATTCTCAAGATCTAAACGAACACGAAGCAGATAAAAAAGTCCTGTACTCAACGGCAACTGCCACGTAGAACTCGTAATTGGCCCACGGTCACAAGGCCCTGCCAGTTATGCCCGCAGGTAAACCAATGCAGATGGATAGCGGTCTCCCATCGAAAATGGAAATGACCAGGGAGTTAGGTTTTCTCAAAAGGCAGAAGGGAGCTGGACCAGGTGGACTGTTGTCATTCTTCTGCAACGATGGTGGCTAAATGTTAACATCTGGGTTAACAAAACTCGTGGGATTAATCTGGGCAAGGGAATGGATTCCAATGAATTGGTGTACATCGGTGACTCTGTGAGAACCATAGAGGAAGTAGTTTAGTAAACATTGTATCCAAACTTCTCGCAGGCATAATCATTCGCTGATTGTCTGGCATTCGACTCGGTCGACCGTAGGATTTTGTGGTGCTATTTCATTGAAGGCTGTACCAGAGAAATTCATTTCACTCTGTATGCGAACAGCCGAAGCCGAGTTCGTGCCTATGGTGATCTTTCATCTGAATTCACGACCGGAATTGGTGTTCGTCAAAGTTGCTTCCTTTTATCTTTTTTCAATCTTGCGATTGAAATGGTTATGGAGATGGACTTATCTTCATTTGAGACCAGTGGCATTGATATCTTCTTAGATAGGAACTTGTTTGACTATAATGAAGACGACGTTGTGGCTGACTGGAGATCCGACTAAGTTGTAGGCTTTTCTCGATTCTCTGAACGAGAGTTTAGGTATGTTTGGCATGCGTTTTGCAACTTAGAAGTTTAAAATGCTGTTGGAGGACTGCACTGATTCAAAGCTCAACCTTACTGTAGGAGAGCATTTGGGTGGAGCATGACTTAAATTAGTTACTTTAAGCATTTATCTGCATAGTGCTCGTATAACGGAAGGAGAGTCTTTGCACACAAGAAAGACCCGATTGGCATTTGCTAATTTTGAGACACCTGCGGCGTCCGGGGTATAGTCTAGTAATGTCAATGATCGAGCATAGACGGTATCAGCGAGGTCAGTGTTGGATGTACAACGGGACTGTACCTTGCCGAGGCCAGACGGCTTGCGTGCCTCCATAACCCAATGAGGTATATAGATTGGCTCATTATAGGCCGAGAATCTAATCGGGCCTGGAAAGTCAATGTAGAGAGGCCCGACGAGGTAGTCTGCAGGTCCTCCCAATCGGAGGGCGATCTGAGTTAGCAGCTCAGTCGGAAAAACGAGTGGAAGAATAATTGATCCAAGTAGATGGGCTTCCATGCAGCTATGTCCCGCTGCCTTGCGGTCATGTTCTTTGCAGAACCAAAGGCTTTGGTTGAGAACTCTTATCGTTTGTGAATGCTATTGGCCAGATCGCGTCTTTTGTCAAGATGCCAAGAATAAGGCCACCTACGTCGGCCTGGGCATCCGGGTGACACAAAGCCCAAGGAGGGAACATGGAATCCGTGGACACTGGATGAAGTGAGAGGAGTCTGCAGGAGCTGATTTATGTTGCGAAACATACGTAAAAGTCTTTTTTATTTGCTCTTCCTCTGGCATTGTTATCTTTTTCCTCATGGTTTAGACGGCACTAAGTGGGATTGTGCTCTTTTGAAAAGTGTCTTGATGCAGCTTCTCGTGTGACAGCTTGGGTGGTTGGTTTGGAAATGTAGGATTTGATCCGTATGTGCGCCTTTGCGGTATACGGATGTTCCCAATGTGCCTGTATTTGTCCGTGTGACAAGCACGTCTAGCAACGGCAGACAGTTGTCATGTTCTGTCGCCATAGTGAACTTGATTTCCTTTAAAACTCCGTTGATGACAGTGAAATAAGTCACTGAAGGAAAATGCGGAGGGTGTAGGAAATGCATAGCTAATCCCACAACCCAAAATCAAAGCTGCACTTGTGATTTAGGACGTACGTACGGATAAATTAGCACAATTATGCGCAAATTCTGAGACCAGTGACTAAAGCGGTAAATTAATCAAGCATTATAACACTGAAAAAACAAAGGTGAATCAAACCATTTACCCCATTGGTTCATCGAAATAGAGCACTTTCTGTTCAATTAAATCTACGATTCCTGTATTCGTTTTATCGTCTGACCGAATAGGAATGTTCACGAAAGCCGCGTTATATTGCAATTTGGATCTAAAAATGGAAAATGTTCCGACAAATTTCATAAGAGGAAGTAGTAATGTGAAAATTGGACAATGACGACAACAGCAACAAAACCAATGAACCGAAACCAGTGGACTACTTTGGAATTTTCCGAAGCACAACAATTAACAGTGACCACACCAAAATCTCGTTTACTACGTTGATCAGTTTTCTTATGACATTGTACGAAGACTCTTTTTTGAGGCCTAGTTCCTTGACTTACTTTCCAATGGTTTTCCCAGTTTCCACGACCACTTCCAGATACTGAGATGTCAACGTCTCCGGGACACCCCAAAATGGGCATACGGTATTTTATCATGATTTCGCGTCTTCAGAATTTCTATCAACTACTTACATACTGTTTGAAAGACAATCATCTATCCATGCACCTCTGATACTATGATTCCGACCAAAACCAGCGATCAGTATTCAAATTCCCGTGTGCCGTTCGCAACAAAAGAATCTGATCATTTTGTTCGCCCTCCTCTACGGCCCTCTGAAGCTAAAAATACACTTCCAAGCATTGGGAACAAAGCAGTAGACCTATCTTTCACGAGTACAAGGCACATTTGTGATAGAATCTCGGCTAAGAATTCGTTCTCATCATCATCATCATCATCATCATCATCCTCATCCTCATCCTCATCCTCATCCTCATCCTCATCCTCATCCTCATCCTCATCCTCATCCTCATCCTCATCCTCATCATCATCATCATCATCATCATCATCATCATCCTCATCCTCATCCTCATCCTCATCCTCATCATCATC
>LUCM01011081.1:34898-46512 GCA_008360955.1 Fasciolopsis buskii
ATGCTCAGAGCAATTGCAACACCAGCCTGACCACAAGTGTTCGAAATCGGATCACTGGACATAGAAAGAGTGAAGTGAGAGAGAATAAGGTTGTACATAGCCTACGAAGAGTGATCATGGAAATGAAATTCTTTATGCGCGTCCCGGATACACAACGTACATCTGTTTAGAGACTTCCAAGAGTCTTACCGAGGGCAGTGTTTCGCCTTATTTGGTTGGCCTTGCTGACATTGAAGGCAGCTAAGTAAAGTGAATATTCAAGTCTAATTAATGCTTTCAAACTATTTATTCCCCCCTCCCCACTAATCACTTCATCAGACAGATCCATCGAGTCGCAATTCATGGCATCCTGCATTGTTTCTACTTCGGGAGAACGGAAATTACGCAGGTTTCCCCCACAAGTTATTTCCGAATTATTTCGGCGATCGATATTTTTTGACTGTCACATCGCAGAATCTGAATCCTCACCGCAGCTTTTGACTCAAAAGTCTTACCCCCATGGTGGTATGATGGTAACTCAGCACGGGAAGTTGGAGCAAACGCAAAAGCACCACTACTCACCGCACTCGAATTAACGTATAGCGCGGTGCTGATTATCCTCCGCGTCCACCATTACGGTACGGAATTCATTTGTTGGCAATTCATTGAGGTTTTTCCTTCGGACAAATGCTGCTACGGAGTCCAGACGCTAGCCAGGAAAACGATTAGCGTTCTCAGTTAAAGCTTTTGGTTCTAACGAGAACCTATTCTCAAGGGAACGTGGAGTGGTTAAGTGAAAGCCCACCTAATTGGCTCATTTATTTGTCAGCTTAATTTTCTGACTGAACTGTCAGTTCAGAGCAGCTCCAACTTGGAACACCGGAAGACTACTTTGACAGGCCTCTGCGCATTAATCTTACAGGCGGGATTCCATTTAGGGCTTGAGATAAGCCACCCTGTCACGGACGCAGGCAAACCATAACACCGCGTCAATGTACAATCTCACCGTGACGGAGGCACCTACTTCACTTAGGTTTGTTGTGTATTTTCTCACCCTATACTGCTGCGTTATTTGTTGACGTCCAAGTAGTCTCTTACATTCCCTGGGAAGAAAGGGAGATACAGCACGGTATGGTAGATAATTTTTCATACGCAAAACCAACCAATGAAGTCTGCTAGGGCTGATACGTTTTGATACAATATTCTCGGAATACGAACTCAGTACTCGATTTCCAACCTAAACAGTGCTCACGCGGTCACAATATCCGGTCCTAGCGATGCTACTATCTACCATTTTTGCAGAAATTCTGGTACAGACCATGCCTCATCAAAATAACGGTGCAGAATGAAAACAATGAGCAAGAAAATGAAAATAAAAAGGAACAGTGTAGAGTTTATTACATCATCTTCCGCTATTCATCGAGATTCATGATTATTCTGTAAGTTTGATACCACCCGGATGCAAACATATGGGCTCAAAAACATCTCCAGCACAAACTCCATGTCTTGCAACCACACGACAGAACTGAGCACACTGCGGCACAGTATCACCACCTTTCAACGTTATCAAGACGCTATAAGTGTTGCAGTTTAGCTCGAGCCCTGGATGCATGAATGCTCATCTCTAATACCGCGATACCATCCTACTCACGCGGCTTCCGAGGTAAGGAGACGGTCAACAACTGTTAGTTGCTTCCTTTTAAGACTTAAGTTTGATGTTAATGTCATACTATCGTCGTCTTGTTACAACGCTTTGCACAAAGCACATACCGAAGCTGCAGCAATCGCGAGTCTGCCTAGAACACATCGCGCATGTTTCGCAGATTCGAACAAGCACGCAAGGTCGGTTAATTATTCCAGGTCACACGGTTTCCCTCCATTGCCCAGTTTAACCCCTACATTCTGCAGATCTCTTAAATCATCTTCCATTACCTCATCCATGGCGAAGTTGAACAGGGCTACACAGATCCGACACTTGCGAAATTTCGCCAATAGCCTTGACCGAACATCATAGTTCACCCCAAACCCTCACGCGACCACAAGTGTGAGAGCACACTGCTTGACAAGCGTCTGCATACCATCCTAGTGAAAAGTATCTGAATCGAATGCACCCTCTAACTAGGGGAAAACCACGGCTTTCTGGAGAAAGTGTCCATGGCACGTTTCAAATATTTGGCTAGGAGTAGTAATCTGGTCAGTGCAACCTCGACCTGGGTGGAATCCGACTTGCTGCTTACAGACATTACCCTCGTGAATCGGTGTCAGGTGGAGCAGCACTATCGAAGATAAAACCTCGGCAAGTGTCGGAATTAAAACGACCCCAGGGTGATTGTCGCAGTCACTATGCGCGAACTTCTTGAAGACAGTGAAGTACGCCCCTTGTCTGGAATGTCACGGTGCAAAAAGGTAAGTTATGTTATCAAAGGACCCCCAGTCAGCTTGGAAAGAATTGAGAGGAGTTCTTTGAGACCGGCTGATTTCCCCCATTTCAGTAGTAGTGTTCGACTCTACTTCCGATTTTTGGGGGATCAAGGGACATCCAAGGATCGATAGTTGATGTCGCAATGAGCCTTCAACCAAACTGCCTAGCAGCCGAGCTTCTGGCGTCTTCCAAGATAAGGTCCTCCATCTCTATCACAGTTTCGCTAGCCGAAGTTTGCCGCCTACCGGTGTCGCGTATAAGCTCAAGTAACGTTTGACTGTTACCTGGAGCAGCTGCTATTTCCACCTCTTAAGCTATCTTAACCAGTTTTTACCATCCATATTAGGGCTTACAGTCACTTAACATTGTAATTGTCATATTATCTTATTCACGTCTTCACAGTTCGGTAGCTAGCGACTGTTATAAGATTCATTGTCTTTGGTGGATAACGGACTGAGGACCGCAGGAAAAACCAGGTATCAAGCACGCTCTTTGGTTTGGCCTACATTGCCGCTCTGCGGAGTTCTTAGCTCGTTGGATAGTTTCTACCCATAACTGGTGGGAAGAACCGAACCAGACAAACTCTATGGCTGACTGGGTTTGCTATTTGCGCCGGTGGGCATGTATTTACAGTGAAAACCGCATCAAAAGTAGCGCACGATCTGATTTTATGTACGTGTGCCAGTGCGATTTACAGTTGCGTAAAGAGCCGCGCCAACTGCAGGCTACTGATATGATCAACCTGACAGTTGAGTTTAGAGCCAATCCAATGTGCGTCACGAACTGTGTTGAATATTCATCCTAGATAAGAATAAACGATTCCCTACACAGAGCTGAAGAACCCTGTTTCCGTTAATTATATGCTGAGCGAGCAAGGCGTTATGCCCACCTAAACAAGCTTCTAACGCATTAAGTTGACCGACTTCTGCATTAGAATCATCTGCGGCCACTACAATGTCAAAGTCTTCGCTCCTATGAACATGGACGGCGACTGCGTCCCCAAACTCGTCCTTCCGCGTATCAGTGCTGGCATCTATCGGAGCACATGTCGAGATAACAAATAAGCTGCGCCTAACAGCTATCCCTCCGGACGCCGACTGATTTTTCCAGTCTTACGGCGCATAAACGACTGGTAACTAGGAGCCAGTTTCAGCTCTGTCCGTCAGGACTATTCCTATATTACGCTGACTCACAGCGCCACCTGTTCCGTCTACTGATGGGCACGGGAAATATCGCGACGAGAGACTGGACGCAGTGAGCTAAATCCCACTACTCGCATGCTGAATTCATGTTTCACTGACGTAGTAGACATCAGATGCCAGTGGTTTTACTGTCAACGCAAAACACGCCTGTTGACCACCCTGCGTGGGAGCATGGGCAATGAAGGCACCGAGGTTCACAGACGGACGTTTGAGAAAAAATATTGACCATACGATGGGAAATCAATTACAACGTCATTTGACAACGAATCGTTGCAAGTATCGGAAATGTTATCAGGGGGAATGTTATGAGTAGGCACGAGGGCAAGCGGAGACGGTTGGGGGAAGAAAAAACAGGTTACCTAAGGGAGAATTATGAACGGAGGCATACGTATTATCACCCACGCTACCAGGGCAGCGCGGTCTTGATTATTCTGCTCGACTACCAATGTATTAGGAAATTCTGAATAGACATTTAACTCATACGAACTGGTGGACAGGCACTGCTGAGGACTTCAGCCATTTAACAGGAAAACGATTAGTATTCTCAGTCAAGACCTTTGGTCCTAAGAAGCTGTCGAGAAAGAATAGGCAGTTGCTGAATAGATGACCACATACTTGGATTGGTTATTTCCTCACTCACATTCCCTGAATGAGTCGCCGGCATAAATAAACCCAAAACCATGAAGCTACTTCGTTAAGTCTCCACCTACCGGCTTTCCAGACCTGACTGGAACTTTTGCCTGAGAAAAGCTATCCGGTATGGCTCAATGGGTTATGGATACACGTAAGTCGTCACATTACGTCGAGGAGCAGTCTCATGTTGACAGCATCAACGCTATATATACATATATATTTGTGCGCATATGTTTGTAACGATGCATCGAGCCACCGCGCGCTCGACGTTATCGCCGGACTCGAGCAATGCTTCGGAAATACCGGTGGTCGGATACCGAAAGCCGCCGGCCATCCTCAGAACAGAGAGACCAGGCCTCCCAATCGTAATGAATCTCACACACTGTGGTGTAGTTCACCCTCCTCCTGTGGCTTTTGCAATTCGTGTGCCATTTCACAACGCAGGAACTTAGCCTACCCCGGTAGACCCTGAGCTCTGGATCTCTATAGTATGAAGTACAGACGGCCAAGACGGGACCTCATACATCTGAGATATCCTAAAGATTTAAGGACACTTTGACAAACACTTGCTTAGACTAAGTGCTACATCCTTGTCGCGCAGTCAATCACTAGAGGTAGAGCGATAGCGTCTAAGGTTTAGGGTTAGAGAACATAAATGCCGCTCGTGAAACTCATTACCGGAAACGGTCGTGCAGGCAGGAAGGAAAAAGCGTTCAAAAGACTACAAGACTATCACTATAAACAGAGTGAATATCCAAGGGGAACAGGTAGTGATCCTACATAGATTCGAACTAGCGCCACACTCCCTGTGGCGACGGAACGACCCGAACCCAGGGATCACTTAGGTGAACTGACGACCACGCGTGTGATTGAATGGCTGACTAATAATTCTTCTCCTGTGTATAAGTTTGTTTTCCTATATACATAGGAGTGATTCATTCGCTGCATGCCTGAGATGAAAAGTATCTTATTATCTGCGCACGGCCTTCTCTCAGCGATGGCGGGTGGTCGGCCGCAGTGAGTGGTGCTTGGGTAGACCAGCAGTAGCACCGTGCTCATCTGGAAAAATCTCCTCAGGAGATGGCTCCCATCACCCACGACACTAATATCAGCCGATCAACGCAGGTGGACCGCAGACCTTTGGCCTCCATAATACCTTTATTACTCTCTCAAAAATGAAATTGAGTGACAACAAAAGGAAAGTTGCATTGAGAAGAAAATGGGAGGTGAAGAAGGGAAAACAGCACTAATTTAACCGGGGAACGGCGGTCGAATCTTTACACTTCCAACGCGCTCCATGCAGTGGATAATGTAGGAAGCTGGCTTTCAAACACGAGGAGGCGGCAGATACTATACTCGAATAAAAGTTATAGAGAAAAGTGAAATAGAAGGCCGTTACAACCACAGTACAAAGACAGACCGACTGAAACATACCCATCAAAATGACTGAAAGAAGGAAGATGGGATAGAGAAGACAAAAAAGAAAGAGCTGAGGCTTACCTCTAATGCATACATGGACACAAACAAACCAAATCAACACGCAGCATCCGTAAACTCTCGAAAACATGCAATCCAACTAACCGCCCTTGAGGCATTTTGCAGATGTAACGTTAGTTGGTACTCAATTAAATGAGAAGCAGCAGCCACCAGTTGTTGTGAGGGCTGGGCCATCCATCCACCTCACTTTTCCTCTCCCTTCTTGCCCATTATCGGTCAATTAGTTTCATTTCCATACTCATTTTCGCCTCTCTGGCCCCTGGTCTTATCCCGAGCACGGTAAACTTGAACGAGTTTAACCCTGTATGACTTCGGTGTGAGGGAGATGGTTGTATGGAGTGCAGTGTACCAGGGGCCACTGCAAAGTGAGTGCTGCCTAATGACTTATGAACGAGCAGTCTGCGACAGGTATTACAAAGCATACCTTGTTTTTAAATAGTCACTCTACCTACAGCAAGAAACTCACTAAGCCATTTCTCTCTCCTTTCTTATTCCAGACGTAGTCCCTGAATATCCCCCTACCAGAGAACCGGACAATCATACACCGAAGACATCGGTCTGCTACTGAGCCGTCAACCCATAACCAGAATCTGAGAAATCCAAAACTACGGTCCCTAAGACCTTAAGACCTCGTGAAACCTCCATTAGTTATAATAATACATCCGAAGTACTCAAAGTTGTTGATTATTTCCAACCGATCACAAAAGTAAGCGAGCGCAGAGCGGCTCTTGAAGGGGGGACTTTCTCGGAGCATAAGTCAACCGCTAAGTAGTAATCCAGTTTGTCGGTTAAGATACGTTAAAAAGCTTTTTGGTTCATAGCGGGTATCGTTACTACGTTTACGTGCTCAATGAGGCTATAGCCAAGAGCTGATAAGTAGTGCTTGGTATTTGATACATCCCAGAAGCCTGAAACGAACACCACATTCTTATTTTGATGATATACATCATTGCAGAGAGTGAACAACGGGAACTCTCTCATTAAGCATAACAACCGCCTCAGGCATTTAGCAAGTGAATAGTTCCTTGTGTTAACAGGGTTTCGCGCCCGATAATCATTTGGGTAGTGATCACATCAACCCTTCTTGGTTGAGTGCAAAACGTAATCATACACAAACTTTCAGTTTCCCGGCAAACGATACTCCGGCATTCGTACACAGTTCTTGTCCAAGTAAAAGAGACGCTGTTTCCAAAGCATCCGACGAATGCTAACTGCGCATGCTGAGTTCTATAATTTGTGTCCGCTTCTTCCACTGCAGAGTTTGATAAATAACAAATTATGGTAACCGATGGGTCATCATGTGTAATTCTATTATACTTTGTTTTCTAAGTCGCTGTCACTGGATCTCGGGACCTGACTGATTTTTACCCTAGGTGTAACGGCCCCTCAATGGATCGCAAATCTCCAGATCTGAAACAAAGCATTGGGAAAGTTTAATACACTTTATGCATGATTGCCTCTGATTTGCGGGCCTCGTCGAACGAGCAACAACAGAGCTGAGTTGGTTTTGACGTTTGTCTGCTTAAGATGAACTTTCCGTTTTTTTCGCATTGGCCGACTTTTTCTGAATGGGTTCTGATGCTAAGCGGTTGTTTTTGTCAAAAATGCAAACCACTTTGCCTGCGGATCTCGTCCGTACTAAACGATGAGGGTAAACGTTAAATTCACACTGACCTACTAGTCAGAAACGGCTTGAATAATTAGGCTGATTTCACAAGCGCCCTCCTTTTATCTGCTTTTACGGCACACCTTCAATCTCTCTCCCTAAAAGCGGAGGTAACAAACCGGCTCCTTCTTGGTTCTTGCCCCCGCTTTGCTGGGTATCGTCCGACTATGGGATTTGAGCTTTGTGCTATAAATCACCTCATGTGCAATAAGAAATGGTTGGTGAGTGGTCATACATTTCATATTCGCAGCAAGATAACTGAAGATTCACGACTACTGTAGTCAGATGAACGATTACTCACTGGAACCAACTGACTCCTCCAAATCCCCGACATTGTGGGGTTGGGCGTCCAATAAAGCTTACTAGCAATACTGGCTCCAAGTAAGACCTCTACACTTTCACCGGTGGATAGCATACCACCAACAAGCGAAAGGGGGCAAAACAGATTGTGACAACGCGTTATCACAACTAATAGGAATACGCGTAGTCCTATATTGGAAACCGCACTTCTGGATTAAACCGACTGGTCCATATTCATGCACCTCGACTGGCCGATGTTTTCAGATTATATTTGGCTCTCATTTGTCAAAACCCCAGATGAAGTGGAGTCCCATTACGGAACGCCGGTTTATCGTGTTCACTGCATGCCTGGGGTTAACAGGGACGTTCCGCCAAATTAACGACGTAAACCACACCGGGTGTTCATTGGCAATAAAAACTTCAACTGAAACTATGTCAACTAAATGCACATGTATACGCAACTCGTTTCACGAGAAAACTACAATTGCGGTGATTGGGCGGGCAAAAATCGCAGACATCTTAACTGCCGACGACCAACATGAGAAATAACTTTATTCACAATGAGAATTCAATTGCCAACTTCAAGCTTAAATTGGAGATTCGATTTACCGAGACTGAAAGCAGTGAACCACATTATGCAGACGAGTAACTGAGAGTGGCGTGGCAGGTGTGTTGCCCACTAAAGTTGAAGTATAATGCAATTCTAACGCCCGAAAAATGTCGCCAAGTGATATCCACGAGCTATTGACCGCGGGGGTTTTGAAGGGGCTAAGAGACTTTGTGTTCCCCCTGCAGTATTCCGGGAGAGTGCTCCTTCAGAGGGAGCGCAAATGGTTCGACCTTCAAGAGAGGAAAGAAAAGACCCCGTGGGCCGCAGCGTTCAATATGGGAAACTCACTGAATGGGAGCACGTCTCACGCTCCACCTCACGCCGTTCCTGGTGCGGCTTTGATCAGCTTCAGTTCCAGTTCAGTTCCAGTTAGATTACAGGACTCTACTGCGAAATGTCTGATCGTCCGGGTTCTTGCACTGAGACTAAACTTCATCCAGATCACTTCGGATAACCTTACTGTCTGCCATCCCTGACATTTTTTTGTCGTCGGCAAACATGAAACACGGAATTTCCAAACCATTAGCTATGCCGCTAGTATATATCAGGAGGAGCAGTGGCTCTAGAACAGACTCCTAAGGCAAACCGCTGTATGGCAATCATCTGTCCGATTGACATCCCTCGACTATCACCCTGAACGATCTACCCTTCAGACTTTGTGCTATCCAGTTGTTCACCTTGGCATCCACTCCGGAAGCTCTTACTTCCCGATCAAGTAGCCTGTGGTTCTCGGAACCAAAGGCCTTCTGAAAGTCCGAATAGCAGACTTCTACTCTTTCGCCTGTGTCCATTCTACCTGATACTTTGTCCAGGAAGCTTGTCAAGTTGATCAGACATGAAGATTTATTCCAAAAACCCTGTTGTTCTAACATCACTGATTTGTTGGCACCCAGGTGGTTGACTATACTTAAAGAAATAGACTTTCAAGGGTTTTCAGCACGTTAGATGTCAGGGCCACCGGTCTGTAGCTGCCACAGTTGCTGGCAGCTACAGCTGGCTTCGTCTTTGTGCAACGGTATGACGCTCATCGTCAACTAGTCCATGAAGGGCCTGTAGGGAACATGGATTTGTTCCTCCGGATCGCTTGTTTGACCGAACATTGACTCCCAAGTGCGGTCGCCATTTGCGCTTTGCTCGTACGTCATTGTTAAAAATACACTCAAACTTCCACCACTTTCGACCGTCTTCTCGCTGTACCAGTCGAGTGTCAGGGATATCAGTATTGTAACCTTTCTGAGCTGAGTAAGAGTGACGCACCAGTGGCCACAACGATTAAGGGCAGTCAAACGTAATACGAAGTTCACGTTAGGAAAATCGGTTCTACAAATTGGTGATCCCGGCTCGATTGACTGGTCACTTAAGTGTCTATTCGTTCTTGCTGGCGCCCTGTTTGTGTTTTTAATAGGGAAAAAATACCAAGTTTTTTTACCGTTTTTTGCAAATTGCTTTTACGTGTTGACCTTCACCCTCTGCGTTTTTCCCTTGGTAATTTTCGTTACTTCTTTCGCTTTCAAATACAGTGCCATGTTAATGGAGCGAAAACCCTCGCCAGACCCAACGGTAGAGGCGCTAACTCTTCACGTTCCCTCGTTTCTGCCGCCCGATCCCTAACTCTTGGTCACTTTAGTTGAATTGGAGCCCGAGGAATACAGGATAACTGGCCACGTCAACCGTTTTAGATGGACCGCCGACCGTCTTCCTCCAGATGTAACCCTTCAAGTTTGGTTTGTCATTGTATCTTCACGCAGTTACGACGCGTTAAAAGAAGCAGTTGTACTTCGGACTGTCCCTATTGAAGATCAACGCATCCGGTAGCTGCTCCAAACTACTGATCAGAAAATTCGGCGTCTTAGAGACGCAACGTTCGGAAACGACCCGACGTCAAGCGAGCTGTGGCTTTAGCGGCTCCCATACATCTACCTGTCTTTTTTAGTACTGCCCGTAAACATTCACTAGAGGAGGCATCCAAGATAGCTGATGACATTATGTCGTGCTATAACCCAGTTGTCGCAGCACCGAATAATCTCTCATTCCCAGAGCCGCATTATCATCTTTGCAAGGCGGATTAACATCTATTCTGACGAGGATCAATGCACTGCTACAGCGGTCATCAGTCGATAGAACTGAGCGACGAGATCGGTCCAGCCCGTGTCGCAGGGGGGGCAGTGGCCCCTTCCTCAAGCAACCCTCCCAGCTATCCACGGATGGTTAATGTAAGTACCTGACAAAAAGATGTGAACCCGGTTGCGCATTTCCAGGCAAGAAACAGGGAAGCCAGGTTCCCGGCTCGTGGTCGCGGCACACGACGCCGGCCGAGCTACTAATTGTTGCCCCCTTAACTTCAGAGGCTTAACGACTAGCAGGCTACTCCTGGAGGATGCAGGTGCCGAGGTCAGCGTAATCCCCCATGGGCCGGATAATTTGATCACTGCACAGGCGGAGACGCTACGGACTGCGAACGGTACCAATATCCACACGTACGGACACCGTTCTTTCAATCTCGATCTAGGACTGAATCGTAAATTTCGTTGGGTGTTTATCATCGCCGACGTTCCGTTTCCTACGATTGGCACAGACTTCCTCCAGCATTTCGAAAATAGTAGACAGTCAAACGTCGCTGACCGTGACCGGCTCGTACGCAATCGTCAAACAAATCAGGCCCCAGTACGTTAAACCGCCAGCCCAACAGCCATACAACCAGCTACTTCGAGATTACCCGGGCATACCGAGACACACCGATCCACTTCCCGCAGTGAACACTAAGGTGACCCACCATATGGGGACCATAGTTCTCCCAAATTTCAGTCCGCCTCGTCGCCTAGCTGCTGACAAATTCCGCCTCGCTAAGTCAGAAGTGGACTTAATTTTGGAATTAGGCATCACCCGACCCTCCAATAGTCTTTAGGCCTATCTTTTCCACATGGTTTCCAAGGCCAGTGGCGACTAGAGACCACGTGGCAACCACAAGGCACTCAACAGAGTCACCGTTCCAGATAAGCACCCGGTTTCTCATATACAGGACCTCAATTCGACGCTGTCCGGTTTCAAAAACTTCAGCCGCAGAGGTTTAAATCCAGAATACAATCAAGTCCCCTTAGAGCAGACAGGCTTAACAAAAAAGGCGTCCATCACACCTTTTGGACTGTTCGAGTTCGTGAGAATGTCCTCGCGCTGAGAAATGCGGCTGAAACCTTCTAAGGGATCATGCACGACGTCACACGCGGTTTATGGAATATGTATGTGTACCTAAATCATATACTGGTAGCAGGCCACTCGGAGGAGCAACTCTCCGCTCACCTACGGGC